>APFE030166070.1:0-10899 GCA_000404065.3 Pinus taeda
AATAGAAAGGTAAAAAGCTAATCATTAGATTAGTACATGCTTATTATAATTTGATTGAGTGAAGGTGGATCTTTTGACAAAACTTAATTTCATTAGAAATATACTCTAAACTAAGTTGGTAGTGTACTATAATGTTAAAGGTGTTTTCAACAAGCCTAAAATTTGACTTCCCACAGTATCTTTTATTTATTTTTTAAATGAATGGTGGATAAAAAATTAAAAACATCAGTAGTGAAAGGTAGAAAAAATAATCGAAACCCTAAATTTCATGTCCAAGCTTATAGGTTACATTGGTTCATTTATAGTTGGAGGCTGAGACATCTTTCCTTGCTGTCCATTGTTGGGCTACTAGAAAAACAATCGAACATATTGGTCAAGTGAAAGAGAAAAATCAAGAAAACAAGATCTTTTTGGCCTACTAGAGCTTCATTTAGCATTAAATGGTTCTAAAGGTTGGTTGTGTAAAGATGTTCTGAACTAAGAAGAATGGTTTCTTTGGGGAACCAGAAACCTAACTTAATATACTACCTTATTTTGCAAGGAAATGCTCATTTAATTGTTTTAGTAGAACCGTTCTACTCGTTCCTAAGTTATTCTCCAACTTCCATTCCTTCCATCCTTCTTTTTCAAAGTCCAACAATGCAATTTCCATTCTTTCCATCCTTTTCCAAAATTTAGCAACATTCCTTCCAAAATCTAGTAGCATAGCTTCCATTACTTATTGTAGTGCTTTTCTAGCAACCTTTCTCTTTTCTAGCTTCGTCTAATAGAATTTCCTATCTAATAGTGTCATCCTAGGTCTATAGTAGAGCTAGTTAGACCCAAAGACTTGTGCTATCCTAGGAGTTGTCCTATAAGCCAACTCAAAATTTCTTAGATAACTTAAAAAATAGTGGCCACTTCAGTTTGATTCATGATGGGATCTCCACAATTTATCAACTTATTCTACCAAAAAGAAACCAATAAAGACCACACGTTATAAAATAGTGGCTGGTTTATAAGTAGAGGAGGATTAAACTCGATAAGAGTAATTTTGCTACCAACTTTTTCTCTCATTTATTGATTTTCACACTTATATCATTAGTTTAGACTTAATATTGAATATGCTATATTTGATTCCCTTATTGAACTTTTCAATATTACTATAAAGCTATAAACTTGGACAAGACAATGAATCCCCTAAAACAAAATAGATTTCTCTCATTTAATAACAAACATGTTAAGAATTAAGAGATAATTAATTCAATTAATTTTAATTATATTTGAACATTAATATATTTATTGTTAACATCTTATAAACCTCTTCTCATGCCAAGTTTAGAAGGCCATTTTCCTAATAAAACTTATTTTTATAAAAAAATTAAATAAAATGTTTATGTAACATTAACAAATTTCAAATTCATCTAAATTGGAAAAATATATGGATGTAAAAGAAAAAGGCTTTCAACTTAAATATAATCCTATTTGTGCTCAACAAATAAGAATTGTAGCATGGCGAAAATATATATATTTAAAAGTTTTACCTTAATTGATATATTATAATCTGTTCCCACTCACATTCACATGATATTTAAAATCTTAAATACAATTATATTCATGGCACTTTTCAAAACAACATAATATTTATTGCACTCTTGTCACTTGTTTCATAAAACAAATATCCATGTTTAAAAATTTACTTTAAATAGTATTTTTCTACTCACATGCACATGATATTTAAGATATTAAATACAATTATATTCATGTCATTTTTCCAAACCACATAATATTTCATAAAACAAATATCCAGGTTTAAAAATTTACTTTAAATAGTATTTTTCTACTCACATCCACATGATATTTAAGATATTATATACAATTATACTCATGTCATTTTTCCAAACCACATAATATTTATTATAATCTTGTCATTTGTTTCCTAAAACAAATATATATTTAAAAAATTACTTTAAATAATATTTTTCCACTCACATCTACATAATATTTAAGATCTTAAATACAATTATCCTCCTGTCATTTTTCCAGAACACAATATTCATTATACTCTCAACAGTATTGTCATCGACTCTTTTTCATGTTGCATAAAACCTGGCGTGTAAATGCAGAGAGAAAACGCTTGAGGTGAGGTGAGGATATTCAGAGGTATCCAGGAGCACGAACCATCTGTTAAAAGTCGTTTATCCTTAATCTTTTCTTCGTGGAAACACAGAATTGATTAAACTCGTCAAATTTTCTTGTAAGGCACCGCATATCCCATCACATTTTCTCGTAATATTATTGAAGAAAGCAAATCGCAAATATAATCATCAACATCTTATCATATTTTTTTGAAGTTTTGGTGTTTAGAATCGATTTACAAATAGTTTCACATCTCATCCATCCATATTCTTTATTTTACAGGTTATACTTTTCAATAAAAAGCTAACATATGGAATGTTATGGTGATTGGCAAATATATTTAATTGAATGAAATAGTGACACTAGCGCATGCTTTGGCACAAAGGTGAGGGACAAAAGATGGTTCGGACACTCATGGTGTGAAAATTGATATTTAATGGGAGGAGGAGGTAGGAAAAGGGTATGAGATGACAAATTGATAGGCATAATTTGTAGGCAATCCAAGTTTGCATTTATATTTGGGGTGTTGGCGCATAGAGTTACTGTTGAGATGGTCTCTTTCCTCCAACTTGTGTGATAACCAAATCTTTGGTCACTCAGATTAGTTGGCTTAGAAAACTATTCCGACGTGTATATATGTGAGGGAAAATAATCATAAATCAATATGAGAGTTGATTCTGTGAAGCCTCGAAATCATGTGTGTTCAACAAGATTTGATCTAATGATGTTGTGAGGTTATTATTTTTTGGTACAAATGGATTTGTGTTTGTTCGTGAAGGTTTTGGAAGGAGATTTAGCACTCAAAATCCCCTATGGCCTCAAAACCCACCAAAATAGGTATTCATTCTTCAAGATTTCCTTATTGTTGCAATATTAAATTCAATAACTTCTCAGTGAATACAATGGGAGCTCATCTCAATTTTGGCACTACTCATCCCCTTAATGTACATAACTTGTTGGCAAGCTTTCATCTAGAGCATTTGAAGCTTGTGAAGCTTTCTAAGAATTATTGCCTTAGGGTTTCGAATCCGCAGCGAGAGATTAAGGTTTACATGGGCCACTAGGGTTCGAACTGTCATATGAACTTGGGAAAGGTGTTGGATAAATTTTTTGTTCCTCTAGACATGGAGGGAGCACACAAGAGGTTGATTGTGTTCCACAACAGCTAGGTGTCTATTGGGAAAAACTCGGTTGGAGACTCGAAAGTGGGTGCTTAGCTTCACTTGAACATCTAGGCAAAACCCAACCCAAGGTCCGTTTTCTAGTTTATAAGGGAGCTTGAGTGCATTTTGCAAGTCCTACATATTTAGAACAATATTCGTCAACCAATTTTCAGTTGCAATTTTAGTCATGACAAAAATTCCAATTCATGGTTGGTGCTTTGACTCATAGCACTCACCTCCTTTATCATTCATATATTTTTCATTTTTTTGCGTTAAAATAAACCTTAAGAAACTACATCCTAGGTTTGGAACTCGATCTCATCCCTTTGAAACTTATGCCATCCTAGTAGGACAAACAATGTCGCTAATAGAACCCTGGTCAACGATTCACTTTGATTTCACTCTGTCAACTTCACTAGTGAAATCAGAGTCAACAAATGATTTGCACCAACTATCTTTCCATTAAAACCTATTCTATATGTTGGGGTAAACAATAGCTAGAATGAAACCATTATGGAGGGATTAACATAGTAGATATCAACCTTAGCTATAGATCATTGTCCACCTCAAAAGAAAACCAAAATCAGCACGCTCTGATTTCCCATTAAAACTCATGACATCCAAGTGGGGCCTGCGACATGCAAATTGAACCCCTCATGGACATCCCGACACTCCATAAGCATAGTGATGAATAGATACCCTATTTTCATTGGTATGTATTTTATTTTCCATTTCCATGGCAAGTATTGGTTTAATTCCATTTACAGTCTGACTAGGTTCCCTTTTGTTCCTACGTTTTCTATAGATCGTTTCATGTTGCTCTAAATTATAGATCCACAGGGTTGATGCAAATTGTCATTCTGTTAACTATAGAAGTGCAAGATTTTGATAAGTGGGAGTCTTTTATTTCCACTGGTTAGAGATAAAATATTAAGACTAAAATGAAAAATAGAAAAATGTAGAAATCTCATGATGGGAGTCTTCTATTTCGACTATTTCGATATTAAATACATAGAGTTCTGTATAATTTGAGTTGTTATACTTGTATAATTTTAGATACATGGGACATGATAGGGAAAAATGCTTAAGTACACATTTGCTTTAGGGACAGAATGTACTATTTCATTTTGAAAATAATACAATTTATAAAAGTTTGTTTTTATGTGAATATGCATTTTCAGATTTTATCTACATTATTTAGTTTTAGGAATTTTATATATTTAACAAAAATAAATTTGATTGAAAATGAAATTTAAAGATAATATATTGTTGTCAATTGAAATGTATTTTTTTAAGATTTTCATTATGGAAGGGCTACATGTATATATGTTCTCCTCATTTAAATTAAGATAAACTCTTCAAATTTGATCATTGATCACTAGCATAGTCACGCTGCGATGGTCATGGATTTCCAAATATTTCTGCAGTGTCATGTCATGTCAGTGTAACAATCATAAAGTTCAAATATACTAGTACTTATATCAATCATGAGATTAATAACTATTCAACTAATTAGCATAGAATTTCTCGAAAACACGAGTAGATACGACTTACTAGTAATGACGATATTCCTTACTTGTGACTCTAAAGTTGAATGCTATTTGAATCCCACTAACTGCAACAAATTTTTCGGCGACAACTCTCCACCTAAACATAGACTCAGCTACACATAATCTTTCTATAGCTGGCCACCCTTGAGCCTTCAATCAACATACTATAGCCAAGGAATCCTTTGTTTCACAACAATTTTCTCCTAAGAGAATGGATGAAGGAATGGATGAATCCCATCCTCCTCCTTGTCCACTAAATAGACCAAAAGGTTCCAAAAATGGAAAGGGATCTACATGCACACATTCCATGGGTCAACATGCGAACTTTTATTTCTTTATTTTAAGTTTTACTTAATTTAATATTTCTCTTAATTTAACTCTTTCTTATTTTATTCATTTTTACTTTTTGTTAACTTTACTTAATTTATTGTTTTTATGCTTACTTTTATATATGGTTATTTAGAACTCAAGTTTATTATTTAATATTTTATCTATTTATTATTATTATATTGTCCTTCCCTTATTTTTATTTAATTCACTTATTAATTATATTTCCTTATTAATTACTATTAATTTTTCCTTTAATTGTTTACATTACTTACTTATATTTTAATATTATATTATTTTATTTATTATTATTTTTTATTATTATTAGGGGCATTTACATAATCCCCATTTTTAAAGAACTTCATCCCAAAGTTAAGTTGAATCATTTAACATTTTATTTTATTTAATTATTTATTACTTCGTGTTTCCCTAAACCCCCTGCTAAATTAGTATAACCAGCGTGCATCGAAAGTTTCCACAATGCCTGTGAAATCTCAAGGAATCTTTGTCCTTTCTCCTACTTTCAGAACTAGGAATAAGCTTCATCGGTCTATACCATAGCCCAAGGCTGGCCCCAAGACTCACATCTAGCTTAGACCTCATCTACCCCAAGGTAGGCACTCGACTCAGTACTCCATGTAATAGTACTTCATGCATCTTGAAAGGCTAACCCACTCCCTCCACACTCACTAAGGTGCACAACCTGAGACATCGAAGTCCTTACACCCCACCAGACTTCGACATCCCAATCCATTATTATGCAATTGGTCTAAAATATCAAGCACTTGGCCTCGTCAAGATGGTCCCACAACCCCTCAAGAGTTATCCATTAAGAGCTACACAAAACAAAGGAAACAATGACATATGTAGTGTTGATTAAATATGTCCCCAACCCATATGGTGTTCCATATTCTCACTCTCAAGTATGGGCTGTCATGAGATCATCAAATAGCCGGTCCTCTGAGCCCATTTGTGGATTTCATGTCAATCATTGTATCTCAGCATGCAACCAATACATTAGCTATAACATCGTAGTATCATAGAAAATAATTCAGATGTGAAATCTTGTATATCATCATAATAATATACCATAATTGTTAACTTCAACATTCTGAATAATAACGAACTGTATATCCATGCATGTCATAAAATTTACATGTAATTACTACATGCTTCACAACATAAAATATCTTCTAATTTATCCCACCATAGTTTCATGAGTACTTTTGTAATTCATATTAAAACCTTATTTTAAACATGTAAGGCACATCCTATTAATATTGTCTTCAACCTATTTTAGATTTTTGCACATAATGCAATGGTTTGATTAAGATTTTTGTAGAGAACACTATATATGATGTTGACCTTTTACTCCATGTATTAGGATGCTTTATTAACAATGACTAAAATTAACAAGGGATGATATCTCGTAGTGGTCGCGTGGTGGACAGAGAAATGTAGATCATCATATAACATTTCAATTATCACAATGGTATCCAAAGAATTTTATTTTTATTATATGTAGTTTTGTGATTTTTATAACTAGCATTTGCACCAGATGTTGCAAAGGAAACGCCGTAAGGCATAAATTGAAAAACACAAATACAACAAAAGAATACTTCGATAAAGAAAAAAAATATATTGAACGCTCAAATCAATGCCCCATTAACTGGAACCACTTAGTAGACATATCTATCAACATTAGAATTATACACAATGATCACGAAATTTCCCATATGCAAACAACACCTTCCACAAGAACATTTTGTCACATCCACATTTTAAATAATAATAACAGAGAATAAACCAATTCCTCTAGTACCAAAAAAAAATCAATTTTATTATTGATAAAGAATTTCATGCCACATAATATAACATTTTGCTCATTTATTTATCTGCTCATTTATTTATCACTTCTATTCCAAAATAAAAGTAACACCGAACATTTATTTTATCACACCACTTACATTTCCAGAGAATCTCCGTAGTAATACAATTGCACATCCTTTGTACATGGTCTTGGTAATGTAGCAGGCTGCAGCAGGTTTTTTAACTATCTGTTAACAATTAATTCTAAGATTGAAACAAGTTAACTGCAAACATAATGATGATACTGTCGTACTATTGTTGTACTATCATTAAGATCCTATTTCCTAGGCGGAAAAAAGAAGTGGAATGCTTAGAGATCATAGATAAACTGCTCAAATTTGTCCAACTGATGATTTTGTAGGGCAATTTAGATGTTGAGGCCACCGTCGTTTTTTCCATTTGAGAGAAGCAGCACAAACTCCACCATGGCATTCACAATGGGGCCTGCATATACAGGCTTCCCAAATCCAAAATCAACCAGCTGAAATGGTATTTTCCACCATGCAGACAAAAATATGCCTCCTTGTAATGCTGGAATGGCTTTGTATGTCTCACTGAAATCCATGGATGACCGAACATAATCATTTGTGACTCTGGCCACTCCTTCCTGCACTTTCTCCACACAGAATGATAATGGCTTCTCCTTCACTGCCCCTGCTGGTTCGATGCAATAAGAGCTGAAAACAGCGTTCCCTGATGCAAATTTCAAAATAAATAAATTAGACTTGGAGCGCCATTGAACTGGCTAGTAAAATATCAATTGGGGAGGAAATAAATAACAGTTACTTCTTTCTATTTGCTTTGAGTGTAACAGGTTTGACATGTTCAATTACCACTAATTTTGTCAACTTCCTTTTTGGTTAGGAATAGATTCAGTGTTTTATATTTTACACGAGAAATTAAAACAGATATGAGCCTAGTGATCCGTAGATTAAGTAACAAATTTAATAGGTGATAAATGGATAACTGGGTAGATTTAGATTTGAAAATGTCTAATGAGATGGTTAATAATGGGCACTTTGTTCATGGATAATTAAGTAGATTGAGATTTGAAAATATCCAATGAGATGGTTAATAATGGGCATCAATGATTTCTTTGTCAACGGGGTTGTGGTTAAGCAGTGATCCAAATCATGTGTATTAATTTAATAGTACCTCATATCACAGCATCTTAAAAATAAGTGGTTGAGACCAAATGCAAATCCTGAGTATTGACAAAATGGTACACAATATCACAGCAGCTTAGCCAAATAGTGGCTTCTTTGTCAATGAAATTTTGAGTTCTGGTTAAGCAGTGAAGTCATTGGCATGTTAAGCAACCCAACAAAGTTTAGTTCCTTCAAAGACTCAAAAGTAGTTGGGACCAAATGCAAGTACTGTCAATTAATACAGTAGTACTTCATATCACAGCAGCTTAGGCAAATAAAAGTGTGCTCACAGCAGCTTAGCCAAACAGTAATGCAAGTGATGGCTGGTTGTAATGAAGCACTTTCAAAGGGACTTGGCTAAGCTGAAAGTTTGGCAAAGAAGCCATTATTTAGGCAAGTTTGACAAAAAAAGAATTTTCAAAAGGAAAAAGCGATAGCTGCATATCTATGCTAAATGAATTGATTAGTTCAGATCTAAGGTGAAATTCAGTTTGACGGTCAATGGATCGAACTGCATACTAGTTTAGTTTTAAATTTGAAAATATTTAATAGAATTGTTAATAACATTATAACAAGACCTGCCGTGTCTGTGTAGTCTTGGCAGATGTACTCAGCTTGGTTGTGTAATGAGTGGAGTCTGCTCGTTTGGGCAAACTTTGCTCTATCCGTTAAACTTTGCCAAAATGGACAAAATTCTGTAATTTTTACCAATTTAAAAAATTTTGGACAGGAATTTGACTACTTATTTGTGTGACAATTCTTTCTCTAATACAAGTCATGCTAATGTCACTCTTAATATTTACTCTTTGGCTTTGCCAAGTTGTTCCAAATCCTTGTAATATGTCTGTAATGTTTAATATACATGTTAGATATATGAAACTCAGCTTGTTGGATGATAACCAACCAAATAAAAGATAGTCCGGAAGAGAAAATGGGAAAACCATGGCTAAAAGTGTGTATTTATTGCCCTAAAGGTTCTCTCCAGCCTAGTAAGACATGCTATATTAGATATATGAAACTCAGCTTGTTGGATGATAACCAACCAAATAAAAGATAGTCCGGAAGAGAAAATGGAAAAACCATGGTTAAAAGTGTCTATTTATTGCCCTAAAGGGCTCTTTTCAGCCTAGTAAGACATGATGTAACGCCTTGTTAAACATTTTGACAATTACTAATTATAATTATATTTATAGTTAATTATAATTATAATTAATAATTAATCCAACCTAGATCCATCTTAATTCCAGATCTACCAAGTGCAATCAAATCTCTTGAGGTGCAAACCTCTTTTAGAGTGAAAATAGAATTGATCTTCTCGGCCCTTGGTAGATCCAGAGTTAAATCGTATCCAAACTGGTTGGTAAAAATCAAAATCCTTAGAAAGGTAAGTTGGGGATGTGTTAGCAATGAAAGGGTACTCTTAAACATAGATGTTACTTGTACTAGGTTGGAAGATTAACCTTGGTTGCAAACTTTAAAGTAACCAATAGTATCTTTCTATGATCAGGTGATTTGGATGAAGCTTTAAATGCTTTGTTATCAGTCGATCAAAAGTTTGTATTGAGGTTTAACTAGCCATTCTAGTATAAGAAAACAAAAAGCTTCATAGCTACTTTGTTATCAGTTGACCAAAAGCTTGTAGTGAAGTTCAACTGACCATTTTGGTATAAGCAAATGAGACTCTAAAAGAACATGTAATAGCAGATATACAAAGAACACTGGAAAGTATATTTCTTGGATTGAGTTAGGAAGGTCTCACAAGTGAATTTGGCGTCAAATGGAACCATATATAATTATTCATTAACGATTCTTTTAGGTGCTTGCAACCATCTATAGCATCAGATCAGTATAAAATCTACAAACCAATGTAGCAATGTGCTCAAGAAAAGGCGGGATTCATTGAATAGTTTATGATCTACAGAGTATACGCATACCTGCAAAGCCCTTTGGCAGCGGGGGGTCCATCTTTGAACGAATATCCACGGCAAAAAGCATCTTGGAAGGTGCATCAGGAGGCATATCAACGGCCCTTGTATAAGCCTGCCATACTATAAGCCTGCCATACTAGAGCTGCAATGACATCGAATGAAGAACATTTCCTCAGAGTACCATCCTCCATGGCCTTTTTCTTTAGTTTTTCTACCATCTCCCCAGTGAAAGGAAAAACTTTATAGCGATAATCAGCTGGAAGAGAGATGTTGCATATTTCTGAGTTTGCTACATTGGCAGTTGTAAAGGAATTTCTCATCTCCTGAGGGATATCAGTGAGTTTCAACCCCTCCAAATGCTCATATTTGATCTCTGGAATATCTCTAGCTTTGAAACATGTCCGGTCTGGGAGAGGATAAGTGATCAATCCCTCTCCCCGTGCTATAGAGGAGAAGTTCATCATGAATTCCATTGCTCCAAACCCATCAAACAGAGCATGGTTCATAGACATTCCCAGCACTACCCCACCACATTTGAATCTAGTTACCTGCTTGTCAATAAAAAAGAAATAAACAGCTCAACTACTCTTTGTAAAGTTAACAGAACGAAAGCACATACTTATAAAAGAGGAAAAAAAAAATAAAAAATTGATGTTTTGTATCAAAAACCTTAACTTGTTTATCTGCAATGGACTAAAACTAGAAACTATGTTGTGGTAAATTCACAAAGTGGACAATACCAACACAACCTAATCAGCCAAGAAATATATGGATAGGGTTTTCCCTCTCCTTAGGG
>APFE030166072.1:0-10375 GCA_000404065.3 Pinus taeda
TTTACTTTTCCTCCTTCTACTGCACTGTTGTGCAATTTTTTTTACTTCTTACATTACAAACCAAAAACTTTACCCTGCTGCGTTTTCACCATGATCTTCATTCGCTGCCTCTGTTCTTTTTTTCTTACACACTGCTGTGTGTTTTCATTGTGTATTCAGAAAAAATGAACCACACAAAAATTACATGACATTACAAAAAAAATTCACCCGCACTTCTGTGCTTTCTTCCCCTCTCCTTTTCCCGCTGCAGGGGTCGCTCTATTTTTCATATGCGATAAACATAAAAACTAAAATCATAACCTATAGTCAACGAGCTTAAAAAAAAATAATAAAGGTACTCATGAATTAATTCACTGGTGAAAAATAAAACTTTACGGCTTCTCCATGCCCTGCAGAGTGTACCCTGTTTGACCTTGATCCGACGGCGAACAGTCTTCACACTCATCCAACGATCATCGCTCGGCCAAATCAAACGAAGGTTATGTCCCGATAGAAAGGCTGTTTTGAAAACGTACAGAGGACGCGTGGCAGAGTTTTATTGCATCGGAGGCGTTTGTACGAAAACCATCTCATGCCAAAGAGCAGTGCGATAACTTACCGCCAGTTTTAGGTTTGATGTGGTGGTTTCCGGGTGCATTAAGTGCTGGACCGCGCGGTTGAAATTATAATTTCAACAGGTCAAAGGTACCGTTGCCGGTGGAGGTGTCATTCCTCACATTCACAAGGAACTTTTTACAAAATCTACAAAGAAGAATTAGAGTCAAGCGTCAACGGATGGTTGCTGAAATGTTTTGGTCAAGGGAGTGCTGGATCACTACATTTAGAATTAGGAGTGCAGTATATTCTAGTCTTGTTTTCTGCTATACGTGTCTGTTTTGAACTCAGTGTAAATGGTGATATTTTACTAAACAGATCAATCTCCATTGGAGCCTTCCATAATATTTTGACTCGTTTTCGAATAAATGTGCTTGCTTTGAATGGTGATTTTTTACTAAATAGGTCAATTTCCTTTTGTGCCTTCCATAGTATTTTCCCTGGTTTTCTAACATATGTGTTTGCTTTGAATGGTAATATTTTACTGAATAGATCGATCTCCTTTTGTGCCTTCCATATTGTAAAAGAATGATGTAACTCCTCTTTTGTACTCTCCATAGGATGAAATTCTATAGATAAGTTCTGGATGAAAGTCTATAAATAAGTGCATTACCACCATGATCATTTAGTAAGTACGGGCTGTGAAATAACGATAGATCCAATCGCGTTAACGTCTGGATTAGTCATTAGTTAAAACTATGCAGATGATCGAGTGTGCTTTCTTCGAATATTTAACAAAACCTATAACATATGGAAGTATCCAATTAATTTTCCATCGGACAAAAACCTAGAGAACAAATGAAAAGTGTACGAAACCTGTTTTCTTTATTTATATTTCTTTTCATATATTATTTACTGAGGGACTTGTCTGACTGGGGAAGCTTTTGGTATATATGTATAATGGGAATGGATTCTGCAATTTGACATATATAACTTGAATTTTAAAAAATTCCACGAAATTTTATTAAAATCCACGAAGAAATGTGTTTATGTTCAAGGGAAAATTTTCTCGTTTATTATTGGTTAATGAGTATGTTATTAAGATTGTATGAAATTTATATAAAATTAGATGCTTATTAGATAGTTAATTTTCTATATACGATTGACAGTCGAGAAATTATGGAAATAGATTCAGCCGTATGCCAATGCCTGAACTTTTCAAAATCCTGCTTGAATTTTTATTGTTTTTTTGGTTGAATTTGTGACCGTATTAGAATACGCATACAAAATTGAAACGCAAACCTCCATTATAGCTTCAAAATTTTTATCAATTATAGCTTCAAAATTGTTCATCTTTGAAAATTATAATGAAATACAACAAATCCAAACTTATTTGCCGCCAACGGCAGTCTGTTTATATCGTTAGACAAAATGACGAACTGTCAAATTCTTTGAGCAATCTCACACAGTAATCCCTGCCCGTCGGGGAAAATCATGTCCACCTCACTACAACAAATCTTTGCGATGCTCAGATTAAAAAATCCGTACGTTCGAATGTCTATTCCATATATTAGAGTTTCCCGTTAATGTGAGAATTCTTGGTCTCTCAAGAACTGTGCCAACCCACGTGACAACATAATTTTTATGTTTTCAAACCTGGTTCGCACTAGAATCTGGACGTTGTTGAACCGTGCCTGATGTTGGTGGTAACGATCTCCGCACCCGATTCAAACCTCCATTGCGGTTTTATATGTTTGCATCATTGAACCTACAAACCGTTGGAAGAGTAGATGCGGAGGAGATGCGGCGGCATACGTGGGAGAGAGAGGAATTCAGATTCGTTTTATATTGAGAGTGGGAGTTAACTATGATGGTCAAACCAAGTTTGTGTAGCATCCTTCCATTCCTCATATCTCTATTCCATGCAACATTGGATCTAGCCTTGTCTTCGATAGCTTAAATTTGCGAGGTAAGTTGCAACGGTTTGAAATTTTCAAATTAAACATTATCAAGGTGAGGTGATAGCATTGGTATTTATTTTTCCTCTATAGCTCAAATTTGAAAGTTAGGTTGCACTAGTTTGATTTTTCAAATTACAGATTATGAAGCTGATAGTGTGTGTATCCAATTGTGTGTAAAAAAGTTTAAGTTTATATGTTGGTTATAAAAATGACTATGTAAGACTTGAATCACCCTAGGACAATGTAACATTCTCAATGATATTCATTGCTAATCTTTTTTTATAAGATATTTAAATTTTAAAACTAATAGTGGTTAAGATGATAATAGTATAATCAAGTTGCCATTATTAAAGCATATTTGCTATTTAAAGGTGGTTAAAGCATCTTTGCTATTAAGAGGTCATGGGTTGAATTCTCTTCAGGTGGATCTACTTATTGAGAGGTCATAGGATCTTCGCTATTGAAACATCACGAGTTGAATTCTCTTCAGGTGGATCTACTTATTGAGAGGTCACAGGTTCAATTCTCTTTGGGTGGATCGACCTAGTTCAAATATTTAGGGATGGGGAGGTGCATTCGCTTCCCCACCATCAAATAGATCTGCAAGATGATGCCCAAACTCAACAATCTAGAATGAACATGGTAGAAGAGGTGTTGGATGAGCCTCACCACAATTAGATAGACCCGCATTACCAAAGAAATCGATAAGACAATAGAAGAACGACCAACAATTCCCTAGGGACTCATCCGGTAAAAATGTCCTTAGACCCACCTCCACAACATATGATTCCCCTAGTAAATGTATTCACCTATGTGAATAGAAGTAGATATAATTTTAGTTTTTTCTTTAAATATACTAATAGCAAAAATCTCAAATATAAAATTTGAATTTTCTCTCCTTCTCGCACTTCAATATTTTGTTCTTCTACTCAAAACGTCAATCTCCCCTAATCTTTGTTGAAAAGTGTAACTAGGTTCGGTCTTCATAACGACATCAAATTATGATTTCATGTAATGAGATGTAAAAAAGAAAAATAAAATTATTGTATTGAATTGCTTCATCGATTTCATAAGAAAGAGATTTTATTTGAGTCAAGACTTTCATTGAGAGTCTTTAGGATTTATTTGTAAAAGGCCAAACTTGTCTATGAAAAGTATCCTCCACGACCTTGTCACTTAACCTCTTCAAGTCGGCCTACAACAATGGCAAAAACTGCTAGAAGAAGTCAGTGTAAACACAAGTGTTCATGTTAGCCTAAATGGCATGAGGAAAGGTGTAAATATAAGCCACACTCGACCCCACTTAGGGAGAGAAACTCTACAAAAATTCGATCAAGAATAAGTGCAAAGTAGAGTACAACATAAAGAAGTGCAGAGAAGAAGGTATAGCTAAGGATATTCTTCTGGTATTGCAAAGTAAGGGTTTCTTCTGGGATCAAAGAAGAATAGGTTCTTCTAGGGCAGTGAAGAAGATATTTTTTTCGACATGTCAAATAGGTTTCTTCTGGGCAAGCGAAGAAGAGGATTATTCAGGGGTATCAAAGGAAGGATTCTTCTTGGATCTAGAGACTGAGTTTCTTTAGAAGAGACAAGTGAAAGCCTAGAGACCAGGATTCTCTAGTTGAAGTTGAGAAGAAATAGTGTGAAGTATAGAGACCCATTTTCTTTAGAAGGATCCAAGGAGAGTAGTTCAAAATCAAGCAGAAAATCTAGAAAGTGAAGAGGTAGAGCATCAAGATTAGTGACAAGGTTCTTGGGAGGATACTAGAGTCAAGGGTTGTTATGAAACCAATTCACAAAAAGATAGGATAGATAGATCAACACCTTAGAAATCAGCGTCTTCGAGGGGGCAACCTCCTTTACATTACAAAAATTAACAATTCTTGGATGATACAAATGACAAGACCTCCTTTCATATAGGAGTCTAATGGGTTACACTTTGTAAAAGGTCAAACTTGTCTATAAAAATTATCCTCCACGACCTTGTCACTTACCCTCTTCAAGTCGGCTTACAATGATGTAAGAAACTACTACAAGAAGTTAGCCTAACCACAAACGATCATGTCAGCTTAAAGTACATGACGAAAGGTGTATATATAAGCCACACTCGACCTCACTTAGGCAAGGAAAGTCAATAATAATTTGATCAAGAACTAGTGCAAAGTAGAGTCCAACAAAAAGAAGTGCGAAGAACGTATACCAAAGGAGATTCTTCTGGTATTGCAAAGTAAGGGTTTCTTTTGGGATCAAAGAAGAATAGGTTTCTTCCGGGGCAGCGATGAAGAGTTTCTTATTAGCAAGTGAGGATTAGGTTTCTTCTGGGAAAGCAAAAGAGAGGTTTCTTCTGGAAAAGCGAAGGATAGATTTCTTCTCGGCCATCAAGGGAAGAATTCTTCTAGGATCTAGAGAATGAGTTTCTTTAGAAGAGACTAGTGATATCATAGAGACCAAGATTCTATAGTTGAAGTTGAGAGGAAACTGTGCAAAGTGCAAAGACCCAGTTCCTATAGAAGGAGCCAAGGAGAGCAGTTCAAAATCAAGCAGAAATTTGAGAAAGGGAAGAGGTAGAGCATCAAGATTAGTACAATGTTCTAGGGAGGATACTAGAGTCAGGGGT
The DNA here is from genome assembly GCA_000404065.3 of Pinus taeda. NCBI lineage: Eukaryota > Viridiplantae > Streptophyta > Pinopsida > Pinales > Pinaceae > Pinus > Pinus taeda. The sequence continues at coordinate 5,113 of APFE030166072.1, forward strand.
TTATGTCATGGTCTTGGTACTCATCAATTGATGGTCTATAAGAAAAATTTTGATTATGTTTTCCTCTGAAGATTTGAGAGGTTTTGGCCATCATTGACAAGCATACATACTGTGTAACTTCCCTTTTACTATGCATGCCGGTAATTGCCTTGACGAAAAGAACACAATAACAACATAATGAGGAAAATACTATAAGCTAAGAAGTAAAAGTATATCACAAGCAATTATCAAGAAGAGAAATTTTTTAACCATTCATACCCTAGATTTCTTTCCATGGTATCAGAGCTTAGGTGATAAAGTTAAGAAGAGGCATTCGAGCAAGTAGACACAAGAGAATCAAGATTCATAAAAGGATCATAGAAAATCCAAGGGCTACCAAGGAAAAGATCTTCAAAGCCGTATATCGAATAAATCTACACCGATAAGAGTCTTGAAATTATCTTCAAGAAGGAAGCAGGAAGAAAGACCGAAACCCTAGAAGCACATGAAATATAAGGAAGGTTAGATCCAAAGGGGTCATCTAAACCAACAAGTTTGTCATCAAGTTGAAGATTCTATCTTCACAAGTTAATACATTTTATGATAATCTAATCTAATAAAATTGACTTCACGTTTCAAGGAGAACCATAGGTTGGTTGGGATATCCAACTTCCTTGCATGGAAAGGAAGGATAGACATAGTCGTCGAGGTAAATGAAGTCATTTATCATGTCCATGGAAAGGGCTCCAAGGCATTCGAAGAATAAGGATTGTTTCCAAACATGGAGAGGGATCTCAAGGATCAAAATATTCTTAAAGAATTCGTTAAAGGTCCTCTCATTTCCTATGTAGCCACATTTGAGACATCTGAAGAAATATATGACAAGTTGGTAGAACTTTTCTCTGAAATCATGATAGGAAAGATCATATCACTTAGATATGATCTATATAAATTGAAGTTATCAAAGGAAGAAGGGATATAGTCTGCCCCTTAAAAGCATCTCAAATAAAAGGTCAACTGCATGATGTAGGAGAGATCTTATTTGATAACAAAATGTTCTCCATTATTCTAAATGCTTTGAGTGATGAGCAAGGTAACCTCATATCTACTATGGAAGAGGAAACTATCCCATTCATCAAACTATGGTCTCTCTACAAGGCAAAGGAAGACAGGTTGAAGAAAGAAAGTAACAAAAGATCAGATAGAAGGGATCAATCAATAACAAGAAGAAAAGGGAAATTTGGAAAGTTTGGTCCTCTAAAGAAAAAAATAGCATCACTAAGGAAATATTATATGATTGTTATAATCTTTGCCACTATAGAAGAGATTGTCATAAATGCAAGAGGGACAGGGAAGAAGCCCATATTACTAAGGAAGTGAAAGAACCCGAGATAAAGAAGTTTAAGAAGTAAGAACAAAAAGGATCTCTACTATGGCTCAGATGATATTGTTCACTAGAAGGTACTTTTCACTTGTAATTTATAGATAGAAAGTAATAGGGTGCATCATATTAGAAAATATCAACATGATAGAAGTATTAGAAGTAAGAGCCCATGACATGGGAAGACGAAAGAATGTTTAGAATAAATTCTACTATTCGAAAAGAATGAAAGCTCTTGGAAACCTCATATAAACCTTAAGTGACACTTATACAAAGAAGTAGACTTCATCATCGACTGGGATCATCACACATTAGTCAATAAAGAAACATCTTCCAGGTGAGGATACGAAAGATCCTCAAGTTTCTCTAGTGGAATCCTTATCAAAGGATTCATCGATTAGAAAACCATATTGAAGGATCTAAGATCCTTCCGGTTGTCATGAAAGAAGAGTGATATGAAGCAAAGCTAGATGGAAAACTGATGGATTACTTTATGATGAAACGAGGACATGAATAACTCATGGATGAAAGTGATGGATGGTCTGTGACCTATGAATAAGTCCCCGAAAGATGAAGACTCCATGACAAAAGAAATTTATCACATCAAATAAGTGAGGAGTTCTTCAAGCAGCTGGTTGTTCCACATGAGGAGCTGATGTACCTCCCTAGTTTAGAGGGATCCTAAAAAAGAATTTTCTTACTTGAATGAAACTTGGAAATTCGTAAGCCAAGAGGGGGCTTAGATACATTCCTTTTGGTAGGAATGAGTACATTCCTTTTGCTAGGAATGAGTATATTCCTTTATTAGAATATCTCCTCCCTTTTTGAGAGTAAGAGATAGACATGTCATTTTGGTATTCACATGGGAAGATATAATGGAGGATTGAGTAATCACTTTGCAATCGATACTCTTTGAGGATGACATAGGGAATCCAAAATAAAGAGTGGCTGTGGAGGATGGATATTCTTTGAGGGCTCAGGAGTCCAAGAGAAGACAAAATAAATGTATTAAATTGAATAAGAGAAGAGTTCTTCATGCAGCTTTTTGTTCCACATGAGGTGTTTTTATAGGTCCCTAGTTTAGAGGGAGCCCTAAAAAGATGTTTCTTACTTGGAAGAAACTTGGAAATTCCTAAGCCAAGAGGGAGCCTGAAAAAGAAGTTTCTTACTTGGAAGAAACTCGGAAATTCGTAAGACAAGAGGGAGCTTAGGTACATTCCTTTTGGTAGGAATGAGTATATTACTTTATTGGAAGATGTCCTCTGTATTTGAGAGGGAGAGATAGACATATCATTTTCCTCTTCACCTGGGAATACAAAATGAATGATTGATTAATCATTTGGCATCTGATACTCTTTAAGGATGAAATAGGGAATCCAACAAAGAGAGTATGTTTGGGGAATTGATATTCTTTGAGGTTTGGGGAGTCCAAGATAAGAATAGTCCTCATGGAACGCACCCTGAGTACCTGGGAAGTGATGTTAAAATAGATATTATGATGACAACATCTATAAATCATTGGTCTCGCCAACATTGAGCTCAGATCTTGTGGAGATAAGGAGATGTTAGTTAAGGCATTACTATGTAACAATGTTGGTTAATATGATGATATACAAGTTTTCTTAAGTGGGAATGGATTGTAATGATTATATCCAAAGGAAAAAATAAAGAGCATATTATACAATAAGAAGAAAAGAAAAAAAATAATTATGGGCCAATGGAGCATAGTTTTCAATGTTTGGTTATAAGCTACATTTTGCTATTTTTTATCATTTTTTTTCTATATATCATTGGTTAGATGATGATCATGAGAGATTTTGTAGATAATCATGCCACATTGTTCAAAGTTACAAGCACTTCCGCACACCTCACTATCATAAATATTCTAGAGTTTTTGTGTGAAACTATTGGGAAAACCATTGAAGGGATGCGTGAGATTTTAACAGTCTACAATGTAAATTGATCGGTAAATCACTATGAAATGAGTTCGCTTCTTTTGCACATTAATTTGGTAACATGTCATTAGGTATAGTTTTTTTGCAAACATTTTTGTTATTGTACACAATATAGTTTTTCAGCACTTTGTTCTGTGTGAGTAGCAATCGTTTGATGTTTGCAATTTAAGGTATCCATGGGAGAGAGAGGAATGCATAGTCATTTATATTGGAGCATCATTGGAGGAGTGAATGGTGAGGCCTCAGTGGAAGAGGGAAGGGAATTTAGATCAATTTTTAGACCTTTCATACATGCACAGTTTCAGGATATCAAGTACCAAGAACTTTCATGATATGTTTAAGCTTTATGAATTGTTTCAAATACATTGTTAACACAATTAATACTCTCAACTTTTACCATTTTGTAATTTATTTAGTTATTGTTTTTGTGATCTATTAAGTCTAACACTAAGGAGATGTAATAGAATTTTTAAATATTTGAGTTTCTTTAACTTTTTGGGCCAGGAATCAGAAACTCTAGTGATATGGGCTTATTAACATTACTCTACAATTTATTTATTTTTTAGTTAGAATGGTTTGAATCACTCTTAGATGTTAGATAATTTTAGATATATGAATATGAATTTTGTATTTACATTTACCTTACATTTTCACAAGTTAGCTAAGTGAGCATCTTCTCTCACTCTTTGTTTGTATTATTATTTTCCCAAAAAACAAAACCTTAAACTATATAATTTATAAATTCTTTATTAATATTTATTTTAACTTTTACCACAATTTTATAAACTGACCTAAATTCCTTGAACATTTTAATCTAGCTTATAAAATTTGTTTTTCTCTTTCATTATATTTTACAATATCAACTTCTTCATTTTCTTTGAATATTTATATTTATATTGGAATGAAATTCAACAAAACCATTTAAAAGTTATTTCAAATCTAAACAATTTTTAATTGGATAGAAATTAGTATTTGAAATAAATATTTAGCAATTTTATATTAAAAAAATAAAATTTAAAAACATTATTTAATTTTTAATAATTTATTTTCCATAATTAACCATTTGAAATTTACATGATTTTAATATTTATTTGGATGTTTACCTTTAACTAATATTTAATATCATGAATTATTATGCATTTTTGTATTATTGGTCTAATAACATCATCAGTATAATAAAGATTTCTTTGATCCTTGATGATGGGTGAAGCCTTCATAAAAAATGTTGGATAGGATCAAAATTGTCCTACACATTGTGTTATTTATTTAATATTATTTGTCTAACAACTAATTGCTAAGATTCCCTTATTTAAGGCTTGAAAGCACTCATTCGTAATCATTCAATTATTTGTCCTTGATCATGGGTGTAGTGTGCACCAGAAAGGTTGGACATGATCAAAATTGTATTAAATGTTATGTTATTTATTTAATGTAATTTCTTTAATTCTTAATTGGTAAGCTTACACGTATTTAAGGTTTCAAATAAGTCATTTGTAATCATTTTATCGTTAAATAAGATGAAAATTCTCTTGTTGTCTATGTTACTTATTTAATATTATTATTTAATGGATTATTGATAAGCTTTCATATATTTAAAGTTCCAAGACCTCATTTGTAATCATTCTATTCTTTGGTCCAGATGATGGTTGGAGTGTCCACCCCGAACATCCAACGAGATCGAAATTCTCTCAACAACCATGTGATTCGTTTGATATTATTTCATTAAATTCGTTAGCTAGGCTTAAAAGTACTCGCTTGTAATCATTATATTCTTTAGTCCTTGATGAGAGGTGACAAGTGAAAATATCCTACACACAAGAAAATTATGTCAATAATCATTATAATTTAAAATAGTTATTAATATTCATGATCATGATAATGATTGTCATGAACTAATAATAATATTAATGAAAGAATTAATTAAGTAATAATTATTAATGTTATTAAT
>APFE030166072.1:20137-69991 GCA_000404065.3 Pinus taeda
TAATTGTTTTTTCTTTTCCTCTTAGGAACTATTGAGTGAGGGTTCTTACCCTGAAATTGTTTCAGTTTATGCACATGTTAAGTTGGGTTCTCAGACATATTGTCTTGTACATGGATTCAACCATATCGATGCACCTTCTAGGCTTAACACCTCCTCGCTAGGTCAAATTTTTCTTTATGATTTTCAGTTAATTGGGTCCCTTTTTGGTAGAGATTGATATAGGGAATTAATGGGACCGAGCCCTTTGATGGCTCCTTTGGTTTTTCTGTTGTTGTGGCCATTGTATTAGTTCCAGTTTTTATTTAAGTAAAAGACCTTAGTTTTTGTTTGTAACACTCGGCCTAGTGCAGCATACCGAAAGCCGAATCGTTACGGCTTCTAGTCAAGTCTGCTTCTGATACTCATGCAATGTATATTAGTTACACAGACTTATTGTGATGAATTTAGTTGTAATACAGCATTATTTCTTTGAATTTCCCTATTAGTTTTGAATATTATGATGATGCACTCCGTTTACTAAATGATTTGTTCAGATATAGTAGACATTGGGAACATCCCCTCCTGGGTTAATGCATCTGTGGAAATATGTTTTCTTTTCATCTTATGTAACGTTATCTATTATATCCTTTTTCTACAATGTTTCAATTTCCATGCATAGTGTCATTACTTATGTGGTTACAAATTCTCTGTCTCGTTTATTTGCCTATAGGGCTTTCTTAATTTAATAACGCATAGATTGCCTTTCTCATTCGCCCATGAGAATTGTTTCTCTATTCATTCTTTAATCTGCAACCTCCAGTCACATGGTTTAGTGTATATGTATTCCCATTGTTAACTTTGTGGAAACAATTTAGTATTATGCCATAGTTAATGTTTCCATTTTGTTATATGAATGTTCAGCACAATCGTCTGACTTACTTAGATTCTCTGGGGTGATGGTGACAGGGTATTCTTGTTGTAATCTAATAAACGTATGGCTACTAAGCATACTTAATTTTGGATTTAATGACGAGTTCTCTTGTAGTAGACTAACAAAAAACCGTATAGCCACTGTGCATATATTTTTACCCGACAATCTAGGCTATTTCAGTAGTGATTTTCCTCCATTTAAATGTATTAAACTTCTTCCACAACAAATTTTAATCTTGGAATGATACCCTATGCCTATGGTTTTGGAAACGAAACCCTACACCTAGGGTTTTGGAAAACGAAACCCTACACCTAGGGTTCTGAGTATATATAAAATATACAAAATAACTTTCCTTTTGTAGTCAGCAATTTTAATTTCAACTATAAAGTTTACAATAGTAATTCTTTATGGCCTTCCCTATTCACTCACGCATGACTTTCCCTCTTCCACGACACTCTCTTCTGCATCTCATGTGAGGGAGAATGGTTTATGTATTTACACTTTGCTCCCTCAGCTGTACACCTGTTCAATTATGCTAACCCTCATAGTATTTCTTTTGTTTTTGGTTTTTGTTTATTGATTTAACAGAGTCCTTAGCAAAGACCTCATTTACCCCTAACTCAATCCTTGATAAATATCTGCAACATTGCAACCATTTAATACAACACACTTCATCAATGTTTTTAAATGTTTTTTTTTTTTCAAACAAAGAACAGTTCAGTCACTTACCTGAGTCACTGTTGCTTGCTTAAACACTTCAGAAGCCGGGATTACCTTTGTTCATCTGCTTTCAATCTTCCACCTATCCGTGAGATTCGTCCTTCGGGACCAGAATCTCCCCCCTTGCTCTCTTACAGGACCACTGTCTACAGCAAGATATTCGCACTTAGTGCCTGGCTATCTGGTCATCACCAGACTTGGCCATTTCCTCATTCCTTTCTTTTTTCTCTATTTGTCCCAACAACACAGAACTTCCCCCTTCCCCCCCTTTCCCTATTTTCCTCTGGAAGGCTTTCCAGTTAAGGAAAATAGTTAGGGTTGGGAATCACAACAACTGTCTTGCCTCTAACTTCCCCCTTGAGAAGTGGCCAGCTTTTAAAGAAAACATTTCTTAAATTTCTTTTTTTAAAAGCTAATATTATTTAAATTCAAACAGATAATGTTGTTAATACAGTTCATCATTTACCACAGTAAAATCAAATATTTACATTTATCCCGGGGCATTACATCTCCCCCTCCTGAAATTATACATCGTCCCGATGTCTTTCCACCACAAACAACCCTAGATACATTTGTTTCATGAGCTCCTCATCTTCCCAGGTAGCCTCATCAGGCCCAAAGTGTTGCCACTACACTTTAACTTGGGTAATAGCTCGCTTTCGCAGCATTACTTCTCTCTGGTCGAGGATGTTCAATAGTTCGACCAATATTTCTCCTTCTGGTTCGACCTGCAACATGCAACATCCTAAGTTAGTTTTCTTTTAAAGGAAACATTGTCAACTAATTAACTGGAGATAATTCTCACTTGTGTATCCTGCCATCTGATTACATGCTTAGGATCATAAACATATTTTTTTAACACGAAAACATGGAAGACGTTGTGGACCCGTATGTGACTTGGCAAGGAGAGCTAGTAAGCTACCAGCCCAATTCTTGCTAAGACCTGAAAGGGCCCACAAAATCGGGGTGCCAATTTAGCAAGGTGCTCTTTTTTGCTTGAATTCTCACGTATACGTGGTCACCAACTTGATATTATTTAAATCTCCTTTTCTGGTCAGCAAAGTTCTTTTGCCTATCCTGAGCTGCCTTTAAATTAACTCGCACTTTCTTAACCATTTCTTCCATCTCCTTAAGCATGTTGGGTGCCAACATTAGCCTATCTTCCGGTGCGCCCCAACATGAGGGTGTGTGGCACTTTCGCCCATGCAATACTTCAAATGGGCTCATTTGCAATGATGTATGATAGCCATTATTATATGCAAACTCAACCAAGTGCCGATAATCTTCCCACCTGGTCAGTTGCTGCATTACATATGCCCTTAGCATGTCTTCCAGCGCCTGGTTCGCTCGCTCTATTTGTCCATCCGTTTGAGGGTGAAACACTGTGCTGAAATTCAATTGAGTCCCTAATTCCCAAACAATGTCTTCCAAAATGCCGAGGCGAATTTCACATCACGGTCTGAAATGATTGTTTTAGGCAATCCATGCGGTATAAATATGTTATGCATAAATATGTGGGCAATCTGCAGAGCTCAATAAGTCAATTGCATAGGTATAAAATGTGTCCCTTTACTCAATGTGTCCATCGCCACCATGATGGAATCGTTATTTTTCCTTTTCTTGGGCAAAACCATTATAAAGTCCATCGAAATAGTTTCCCACTTCCATTCTAGAATAGGTAATGGTTGTAACAACCATGTTGGATGTTGATGTTCCGCCTTAATTTGTTGGCACTCCAAACACCGTGCCAAGTACTCCACCACATCCTTCTTCATGCCTGGCCAGTAATACTCTTTTTTGAGTGTTGTAATCATTTTCTGATGTCCTGGGTGTCCCGCATAGTGAATTTTATGAAATTCGTCCAAAATCAAGTTTTTATGTTGTTGTGGTAGGGTACATATAGCCTATCCTGATAATACAACATCCCAGCAGTATCTAACATATAACGCCGTTGTTTTTCCTTATTGGAGTGTTGTACTTGTTGTTTTATTTCCTGATATTCATTATCTTGCTTTGCTTCTTGTCTAATCATGTCCCCGAAGGGACTTTTCTATTTACTATAGCAAATCTCATATGGACATTGCAATTTCTGACTTAGAGCATCTGCCACTGATTCTCCTTCCCTTTCAAATGCTTGATTTCGAAATCAAAACTGCCTAGGAAATCCACCCACCGTGCTTGCCGGGCATTTAAGGTGGGTTGACTAAAATAATTGGTTAAACTATGGTGGTCTGTCAAAAGTAAAAATTTCCTTCCCAAAAGGTAATGTCGCCACATTTTCAAGGCGTGAATGACTGCGGCCAATTCTAGATCATAAGCGGAATATTTCTACTCATGCACTTTCAGTTTCCTGGACTCGTAAGCAATTACTTTCCCTTGTTGCATCAACACGCCTCCTACACCTTCTTTTCTTGCGTAAGTACACACCACATAATCCTTGTTGGGATCATCTATACTTAGAATGGGTGCGGTGGTGAGCAGATGCTTAAGCTGCTCAAAACCTTTTTGGCATTCTGGGGTCCATCTAAAAACTCTTCCTTTCTTTTGTAAGGAAGTGATAGGATATGCCACTTTTGAAAATCCTTCTACAAATTGTCTCTAATAACCAGCTAATCCCATGAAGGATCTGATATCTACTACATCCTTTGGTACGGGCCATTCCATTATGGTCTTTATCTCTTCAGGATCTACCACGATCCCTTTCTTCGTGATTATATGGCCCAAATACTATATTTCTTCCTTGAAAAAGTGTCACTTGTTGAACTTGGCATATAACTGGTGTTCTCGGAGGGTTTGCAACACTAATCTAAGGTGCTCCTTGTGCTCTTCCATAGTGCGGGAATATATCAGTATATCATCAATAAAGATCAACACGAATCTATACGAATATTGATGGTATGATGTTCATTAAACACATAAAAGTCGTAGGGGCGTTGGTTGACCCAAAGGGTAGCACCACAAACTTGTAATGCCCATACCTTGTTCTAAAAGCAGTCTTAGATATGTCTTCCTCCTTAATCTAGATTTGGTGATAACCTGATCGCAAATCGATCTTGGAAAACACTGTTGCTCCCTTCACTTGATCAAAAAGTTCATCGATCTGGGGTATGGGCACTTGTTTTTAATGGTCAATTTATTCAACTGATGATAATCTATGCACATGAGAAGGGTCCCATCTTTTTTCTTAACAATAAATACTAGAGCTCCCCACGGAGACACACTCGGGCGAATGTAATTTTTGTCTGGCAGTTCTTGTAACTACATTTTTAGCTCTGTCAACTCAGGTGTACTCATTCTATAGGGTACTCTGGATACTGGTGCTGCCCTTGGTACCAACTTGATAGTAAATTCTATATCTCTCTTAGGTGGCAGTCCGGTAATCTCCTCCGAAAACACATTAGCAAATTCTTGTATCACAGGGATGTTGTCCAAAGTGGTTGTTTTATCTTTCGAGTTAGCATAGCCCACTTGGATGGCATACATATGAAAACCCTTTTTAATACATTTCACTAGTTGTGAGGTAGTTATTGGCCGAATCTACACTGATCGCTTAATCCCCTGCAGCTCCTACCTTGCTCCAAGTTCATTCTTGTAATAGATAGTCTTTGTTTTGCAATTGAACAGGGACCAGTGTTTTTTTAACCAATCCATACCAATAAGGACATCATATAAACCAAGGGGAAGTACACTCAAATCTACCTTTATTGATTGTCTAGCTATCTTTAAGGGGCAGTTATCGACCTTAGGTAGTACTCTTCACTTTGCCCCTGTAGCCAACTGTACTAACCATGGGTTCCTAAATTTAACAGTTTCCAATTTACATTTCTCCACAATCTTAGGACTAATATAACTTAATGTGGCTCCAAGATCAATTAAAACAGTGACAGTAAGATCTTAAATTTGACCTTCGAATTCCACCATGGTCGGCTGGTACTCCTCTTGATAATCCTCTAGAGCAACATTAATCCTAAGTAGACTACGTCCTATGTCACCGACTGTTGACGCTTCATGGATCTAGGAATCTTATTCGGTTCCCTTACGTTGAGGACAACTTTTAACGTAATGGGGTCCACCGCAGCCCCAACACTGCACTGGAGGCCTCGCTGTCCCTTCACCGTCTAATTTACCAGGGGGTTCACTGGTCCTTGACTCGTTGGTTGGCTTTGACTTGAGTGAATTTTTCTGTAAATTCCTACTGTTTTACCCTTTCACAGAGCCCCTATTACCTCCACCTCGACTCCCTTTATTACTTCCAACCAATCTGTTATTCCTCTTATCAGTCCCTCTTTTACCTGGGACCTCTCGCTTTTACTTACTTTGTTGGTAGCAAATTCTGTCTTTACGTATTACTTCGTCCATTATCTTCGGATTATCAAACTCAATCCTTTCCCTCATACTCAAGGGTAAACTACTGACAAATCTCTATACTTTAGCCTTTTCCTCTCTAATATAAGGTACATAACGAAGTAATGATGTAAAACGGGTGATAAATTCATCCATGGTTTTCTATCCCAGACGCAAGCCATGGAATTCTCTTGGTTTTTTGTCATAGAAACGTTCTGTCAGGTACCTTTCCTTAAAATATTTTTGAAATTTTTCCCAAGTGATATTTTGTTCACTTACTCCTTTAACAATCTTAACTTCCTCCCACCATAGAGTGGCTTTCCCTTGTAACTGGAAAATGGCTAACCATGCCTCGAGGTTGTGATCATATTCATATAGTTAGAAATATTTATTCATATTAATCAGCCATTCCTCTGCTGCCTCCTCTTGTTCCCCATCAAAGTGTGGTGGTTTAATCTTACGAAATTCCCCTTGCAACACTATCTGCTATCTTTTCTATGCTTGCTGCTCGGAAGCGTTATCAGATCGCTCCTCCCATTATTCCTCCCTTCCTTCCAACCCCTCTGGTTCTGTGTGGTGAGTCTGTTCCTCCGACACCCTTTGCTGCTCAACATTGGGATTCAACAATTGTTGATTCTGTTTGTCGGATAAGTTCTTTAGAATCCTCTCCTACTCCATGGTTAACCTCGCGTTATCCTCTTGTAATCAGGCCATTTCATTTTTCAACTCTTGTACTATCTCTAATATGCAAGGTTCGTATTGCAAGTCTCCTCTCCAAGCTATACCCATAATTCTGGGTTATTTCCCAGGCTTGTTGTAGGTCCCTGACTTGCTACAAACCTGTGTGGTCCGCTGCCTGCCCTTCTCATGTTAGCTATCTTCTGTTTTTTTTCCTGGTCTTGGCCTAAGAATCTGAATAGAGAAAAGGGTTAGCACATCACAATTTTCTTTTTTTTGTTCTTGAGTATAATTAGAAATGCATACATAATATATAATGAATTTACTTCAGTCACTTATTCCCCAGAGGCCACAATTTTGAAAACGTGGCTTGGATACCACTTGTCATACTCTTGAAAAGTTTTTTTTTTTTTTTTTATTTGCATTTATGTCCCATGCATAAGCCAAAGCTGTTAGCCATGGTGCATTTATGTCTCATGCTATTATTCGCATCACATGTATTGCATTTGATTTATCCAAAACCAAAACAAATTAAATTGTTTTATATTCATGCATACAAGGGTCCATCTACCAATGAAGATGGCAACCTTTGGCATTTACTCAGGCCTACAGGGCAAGTTCGATATACACCGTTGATTGGGTATGGGGAGATGGGTCATCAATCCATGATCGTCGACTCCGCCACCTTACTGTTGATAGATTTGGAATGTTGTATTAATGCCTACACCACCATTGTACGTGACGTGTTCAACTCTACCCAACGCTTCTACTGCCTTAGGATCCTTATTCAATCGACGGTATGGGAGTCGACTCAGCGATGGATGGTTCGAGCCTGTTCACATCACCTAGTCTCTTCTCAAAAGTTCATTCCTCCGCAATTTTCCTGCTCTACCGCAAGGTTCCCAGAACACTACAGCCTAATCCATGCACCCAAACCCAGTTACAGGTAAGCCATCATTGTTTTCCCGTTTTGCAGCAATGATTGAAGCTATTTAAAGTCGCTCGGTTTTTTTTGTTTTTATTCATTTTGTATTGAATAGGAAACTCATTACATAATGGCTAGCTAATGCCCCTCTTTCTGTGCAGGGTCCTCACGTCTCCACCTTCGAAATTAGCGTCGAATGGGGACTCGGTGCTACATAGATGGATATAATGCTCCAATACTCTGAGTATGAGATCTCTCCAAGTCTAGTTAAAGTATTTTAATTGAGTTTCCTTTTCCTCTGAGGAACTGTTGAGAGAGGGTTCTTACCCTGAAATTGTTTCAGTTTATGCACATGTTAAGTTGGGTTCTTAGACAGATTGTCTTGTATAAGGATTCAGCCATATCGATGTACCTTCGAGGCTTAATGCTTCTTGGCTAGCTCAGATTTGTCTTTACGATTTTCAGTTAATTGGGTCCCTTTTTGGTAGAGATTTATATAGGGAATTAATGGGACCGAGCCCTCTGATGGCTCCTCCGGTTTTTCTGTTGTTGTGGCCACTGTATTATTTCCAGTTTTAATTTAAGTAAAAGTCCTTGGTTTTTGTTTGTAACACTCGGCCTAGTGTAGCATACCGAAAGCCAAACCCTTACGGCTTCCAGTCAAGCCTGCCTCTACTGCGCATGCAATGTATATTAGTCACACAGACTTATTGTGATGAATTTAGCTGTAATACAGCATGATTTCTTTGAACTTCCCTATTAGTTTTGAATATTATGATGATGTACTCGGTTTATTGAATGATTTGTTTAGATATAGTAGACATTGCGAACATCCCCTCTTGGGTTAATGCATCTGTGGAAATATATTTTCTTTTCCTCTTATGTAACATTATATATTATAGCCTTTTGCTACAATGCTTCAATTTTCATGCATAGTGTCATTACTTATGTGGTTACAAATTCTGTGTCCCTTTTATTTGTCTACAGGGATTTCTTAATTTAATAACATAGATTTCCTTTCTTGTTCACCCATGAGCGTTGTTTCTCAATTCATTCTTTAATCTGCAACCTCCATTCACACAGTTTAGTGTATATGTATTCGCACTGTTAACTCTGCGGAAACAATTTAGTATTATGCCACAGTTAATCTTTACTTTTTGTTATACGAATGTTCAACACAGTCATCTGACTTACTTAGATTCTCTTGGGTGATAGTGACAGGGTATTCTTGTTGTAATCTAATAAACATATGCCTACTAAGCATACTTAATTTTGGCTTTAATGACGGGTTCTCTTGTAGTAGACTAATAGAGAACAGTATAGCCACTGTGGATATATTTTTACCCGACAATCTAGGTTATTTTAGTAGTGGTTTTGCTCCATTTAAATGTATTCAACTTCTTCCACAACAACTTTTAGTCTTGGAACAATACCCTATGCCTAGGTTTCTGGTAACGAAACCCTACACCTAAGCTTCCGAGTATATATAAAATATACAAAATAACTTTCCTTCTGTGGTCAGAAATTTTAATTTCAACTATAAAGCTTATAGTAGTAATTCTTTTTGGCCTTCCCTATTCATTCATGCACGACTTGCCTTCTTCCATGACACTCTATTCTGCATCTAACATGAAGGACAATGGTTTATGTATTTACAGTTTGCTCTCTTAGCTGTACACCTGTTCGACTACGCTAACCCTCACAGTATTTCTTTTGTTTTTGGTTTTTGTTTATTGATTTAACAGAGTTCTTGGTAAAGACCTCATTTACCCCTAACTCAATCCATGATAAATAACTGCAACATTGCAACCATTTAATACAGCACGCTTCATCAATGTTTTTAAAGTTAAAAAAAAAAAGAACAGTTCAGTCAATTATATGAGTCTTTGTTGCTTGTTTAAACACTTGAGAAGCTGAGATTACCTCTATTCATTTGCTTTCAATCTGCCACCTGTCCGTGAGATTCGTCCTTCGAGACTAGAATCTCCCCCCTTGCTCCCTTGCAGGACCACTGTCTGCAGCAAGATATTTTCACTTAGTGCTTAGCTATCTGGTCATCACAAGACTTAGCCATTTTCTCATTTCTTTCTTTCTTTTTTTTTCTGTTTGCCCCAACAGCACAGAACTTCCCCCTTTCCCTATTTTCCTCTGGAAGCCTTTCTAGTTAGGGAAAACAGTTACGGTTGGGAATCACAACGACTGTCTTGCCTCTAACTTCCCCCTTGAGAAGTGGCCAACTTTTAAAGAAAACATTTCTTTATTTTTTTTTAAAGCTAATATTATTTAAATTCAAAGAGAGAATGTTGTTAATATAGTTCATCATTTACCACAGTAAAATGAAATATTTACATTTATCCTGGGGCATTACATAAAATGCTTATTATAATGTAATGTAAATATTTAAGCTCTGTCAAAAGAAAAGAAAATAATGTAAATAAAAATAGCCTTATAAAAATGAAAGTAAAAATAAAACTGACCCATTGTATCGAACCATGATATTCATGTGGAATATAGCCAAATTAAGAGGAAATTAAGCCAACAAAAATCCATCTTAATTATGAATCTACCATTCTGAATCTACCAAGAGTTGAGAAGGATCAAATATATTGACATGTAGATCAAAAATTAAGATGAATAGAGACCGTTTACATATAAATTTTAATAACACATACCCTTAACATTATTTTATATAGTTATATTATTAATTATGATGACTTTATATTTATGTAAACACTCTATGACAAATATATTTTATAATATGTTTATAATAATAAATTACTTATTGTGTCGAGAGAGGTATTCTCCAACCCAATATGGAAGAGATGTTGTAAGGTTAAATTATGTTATGTGATGTTATGTAAACATTTTGACTCAATAAAATTTGATAACAATGAAAATAAATGCAAAATATAATTATAAAATATTATATATAAAAAAAATAATTAATGATTATAATTTTTAATTAATTTTGAGTAGGTAAAATCACATAAAATTAAAAGTAAAATTAAAATTAAAATCATCAATTATTAATAACTAAACTAACCTAGAGCCATTTTAACTCCAAATATACCAATTGCTAAGAGGGATCAAATCTCCTAAAGTACACATTTCTTTTAAAGTGAAATGAGATTTGGTCCTTCTCGGAGTCAGTAAATATTGAATTAAGATAGATCTAAGCTGATTTATAATAACACTATGAGGCTATCTACTCACTCTTCCTTGTTTCGTGGGAATAATGTGCATGACTAGACTCTTCCTTGATTCCTGGGAATAACCAGAATATAATATATATATATATATAATATATAGAAAAATATACCGTGTATGTATTAACTCTTCCGTGATTCATGATAATAAGGTGCATGACTTGACTCTTTCTTGGTTTTGAGAAATGACCAGAAGGAAAAATATATATATGTATATGTGGGTAAAATATTTTTTCGCTTATTAAAAGTAAAACTCGACAATAACTTATTAAAACAAAACTAGACAATAACGGCTAATTAATGTCATGTGAAAAAATGGTTGAAATTAAAAGAGAATGATAATTAAAGGCATCCTATTTTTTCATCTAAAGATCCCTTCCAAAACTTCACACAATATAAATTAAATTGAGACGTAAATTTGTATACTGAATTTCCAAAACTCGCTCGGAATGAAATAGATAAGAACATAAGACGATTGAAATTCTAAACATAAATTAATGATAGTGAATTTCAATTGATTTTGCGGAATTTCATCATAATGGTACATGATTTTCTTTCTTTCTTTTTTTTTTTTTTGGAAAAAAGCCTCGTTAGACTACTTTGTAAAGAAATCGTGGTGGGTTTTTAACCAAAGATACGTTTCAAATTCTCTATCACAGCCCTTTAAACCCTAGCCAATCTTCTGAACCATACACACATGTATATATTCACCCATGCACAAGGAATGTAGTCATAGATGATGTATATATAGAGAGCTCACACAAACCCACAAGCATGTCAGTGATTGCTTGGAACCGTGGACAGTGAGAAAGTTGCGCATCTACAACTTCTGAAAACGCTACTAGGTAATCTTGAAATAGTGCTTATTTCCAATTATATCCAGCTTTTTGCACGTTGTTTTCATGCACATGTAGAAATCGTTCATCTCTTTCCTACTGTTTATATTCTGCATAATCCATTTTTGCTTTTTCGGCCTTCGGCAGATTTGGATAACCCATTTGTTCAATTGGGCTGTTCTTGTTTTTGATGTATGTGTGCGTGACAGGTGGATCTGAGAGAAAGAGGCGGTCTTCAAAATGGTTGTGGAAGGGAATAATTTTCCGGATGGTTTGAAGGGTCAGGTGAAGAGCAAATTCACTGGCACTCCAAATCCTAGGAAAGAACCCATTTCTCGCGCATCCCGTGCAGGCCTACAGTTCATCATTTGACTTGGATTTGTATTTATTTAAATTCTATTGTTTCTCTCCCAGAAATCCTCAATCAACTGAACTAATTCTAGGCATCTGTTTTATTGGAAGAAACGCCGTCATTGAAGCTTTCTAATAATTGAAATATCCCTCTGACCAGGAACTCTGTCGGAAAGATTCTGTATCTATTGATTTTCTATAAGTTTCCTTTGTGAAAAAGTTGATTCAACTAAATGAATTCGAACATTTTTTTCACTGTAGACTTATTTGTCGAAGCTTTGTGATAATTCAAATTGCCCTTGGAGCAAGAACTCCATAACATTCCTGTAATATTTAGACTGAACCGTTTGCTCTTATTACAGTTTCCTGTTGGACGGATTCACCGTCAGTTGAAATCTCAATTATCTGCAAAAGGAAAAGTGGGAGCAACTGCTGCAGTATATTGTGTATATTGTGCAGGCGTTCTGGAGTATATCACTGCAGAGATTTTAGAACTTGCAGGAACTGCCACTAAAGATCTGAAGGATAAATGTATCACCCCAAGGCATTTGCACCTTGCTATTAGAGGAGACGAAGAACTTGATAACTCGGTCAAAGGTACAATTGCCTGTGGAGGTGTCATTCCTCATATTCACAAGGAACTTCTTACAAAATCTACAAAGAGGCATTAGAGTCAAGCGTCAACGGATGGTCGCTGAAAAGTTTTGGTCAAAGGAGTGTTGGATCAGTACATTTAGAATTAGGAGTGCAGTATATTCTAGTCTTGTTTTCTGCTATATGTGCCTGTTTTGAACTCAGTGTAAAGGGTGATATTTTACTAAATAGATCAATCTCCATGGGAGCTTTCCATAATATTTTGACTCGTTTTCGAATAAATGTGCTTGCTTTGAATGGTGATTTTTTACTAAATAGGTCAATTTCCTTTTGTGCCTTCCATAGTATTTTCCCTGGTTTTCTAATATATGTGTTTGCTTTGAATGGTAATATTTTACTGAATAGATCAGTCTCCTTTTGTGCCTTCCATATTGTAAAAGCATGATGTAACTCCTCTTTTGTACCCTCCATAGGATGAAATTCTATAAATAAGTGCATGATGAAAGTCTAGAAATAAGTGCATTACCACCATGATCATCTAGTAAGTACGGGCTCTGAAATAACGATAAATCCAATCATATTAACGTTCGTATTAGTCATTGGTTAAAACTTTGCAGATGAGCAAGTGTGCTTTCTTCGAATATTTAAAAGGATTTTAGCAAAATGCACCACATTTAACACATGGAAGTATCCAATTAATTTTCCATCGGACAAAAACCTGGAGAACAAATGAACAGTGTACGAAACTTGTTTTCTTTATTTATATTTCTTTTCATATATCATTTACTGAGGGACTTGTGTGAGTGGGGAAGCTTTTGGTATAATAGTTTGGAAATTGTTCTTCTTTTTTTTAAATGTTGTGTTTGAATGGATTATTTTAATAGTGGGAATGGATTTTGCAATTTGACAAATTTGACATATATATAGCTTGAATTTTAAAAAATTCCACGAAATCTTATTTAATTCCACGAAGAAAACATTTTCTTCAAGGGAAAATTTTCCCATTTTTTATTGGTTGATGAGTATGTTATTAGGATTGTATGAAATTTACATAAAATTAGATGCTTATTAGATGGTTAATTTTTTATATACCATTGACAATCGAGAAATTATGGAAATAGATTCAGCCATATGTTGGAATATTAATTCCAACTGCGTGCAGTGTTGGCGGAAGCCGACAGTTGAATAATGACCATTAAACGGTGACCAGAAAACTGCCGACAGTTGAACAATGACCATTAAACGGTGACCAGAAAACTACTCCAGAAAACTGCTAAGCCATATCGCACAGCCTTTTGCCAAAGGTTGTTTTTCCCTAGAGGTCTCTGACACAATCCGTTGCTGCCACGCATCCTCAGTACGAACCGAAAACCACCAAAGTCCTCGGTATTAAACATCGTTTGAGTTGTGTGGATTAAGGATGCGATATTCATCCGATCAAGTCAATGGACAAGGATCTCCTTCAACCTGCTTGAACCTTTTTTGATTTAACCACCGGTTCTAACTTTAATGCATTAAATGAACGTGTCATAGTCTTAGGTAAAAACTTTATGTGTTCATACGACATGTATTAACACATAAAATATGGCAGTAGTCTATAACGCGACTTTTTGAAAGCCTTTTTGGCGGATTTTTCCGGTCAAAATCCGGCAGCAATTCATTGGAATCCCAAGTTTGATAGCTAGTTTCTGCACAATCAATGGCTCCCAGGGGTTTTCAAGGGCGCTGAATCCAAATATGCAGTTAAAAAACTATTTTAACTGCTAAAAATGAAAGCCTTTTTGGCGGATTTTTCCGGTCAAAATCCGGCAGCAATTCATTGGAATCCCAAGTTTGATAGCTAGTTTCTGCACAATCAATGGCTCCCAGGGGTTTTCAAGGGCGCTGAATCCAAATATGCAGTTAAAAAACTATTTTAACTGCTAAAAATCAAGATTTAACCTCATTTCTTCTGCCGGATTCCGTCACCGGAATCTCCAAAAAGTCGCATTATAGACAACTCCTAAAATATGTATGCGTTGACTTAGTTTTTGGTATTGCAGAAGGAGATGAAAGGAAAAAGGGTTCGGAGTAGCAGCAAATAAAAAAAAAGCAAGAAATGCACAACAGTGTGAAAAAGAGAGGAGCAGCGTTGAAAAAAATGTGAAGTGTACAACAGCGTGTGAGGTTAAGGGCACAGTAGTGCGAAATGAAAAACCAAAACAAAGTAATGTGAGATGGCATGAGGAGCAGCAGTGTGAAGAAAATTGATCCACAACAATGCGAATGTGTAATGTGTGAAGCAGCGTTAAATTTTGTCTTTTAAAGCAAATGGAGAATGCAGAGTAGTGTCAAGAAAATGTGCGAAATGAAAATAGAGGGGAGCACAACA
The DNA here is from genome assembly GCA_000404065.3 of Pinus taeda. Lineage (NCBI taxonomy): Eukaryota > Viridiplantae > Streptophyta > Pinopsida > Pinales > Pinaceae > Pinus > Pinus taeda. The sequence goes on from APFE030166072.1 coordinate 35,073, forward strand.
GTGTGAAGAAAATAAAAGGGTTCATGGTAGCGAATGGAAAAGCAAAAGAGCACAAGAGTGTGGAAGAGAAGAAAGATTTGCGGCAACAAATGAATACTTGGAATCCGGGAATGAAAAAGTATATTTTTATATGTAATGTGAAAACCCATAATTTTGAATGTAATGAGAAATTTCACACAGGAGTGAATGTGAAAGAAATTTCATTTTACAGCAGTGAATGTAAAAAATTTTCACACAACAGTGAATGAAGATTTTACACAGTGTAAAATTATTTGTAAAAGAGGAAGAGTAATTTTTTTCTTGAAATTTTTGGTGAATTCCTCTGTTAAAGAGGAAGGTGCTTTTCACCACATTCTCTTGGTGAATCCCTATGTCAAGAGGAAGATGCTTTTCAACATAGGCTGGTGAATCCCCCTCGTTAAGAGGAAGAAGTTCTTCAACATAATCTCTTGGAGAATCCCTCTGTGTGAGGAAGATGTTATTGTAAAAGTAGTGCTGGTGAATCCATCTGTGTGAGGAAGACTATTTTGTTGTTTGTGGAACTGCATCTGAGGCAATGTTGGTGAATCTCTCTATGTGAGGAAGACCTTTGCGTAACAACACTTGTGTAATCCCTCTGTAAGAGGATGAATCTTGTATCAGGAATTTTGTTTTAATGAATACAAAGATTTTCTTGGTGTATGTAATGGTCTGCTCAGAAATTTTTATCTGGCTTCTTTGTGCAAAAGCTCTTGTGGCAGAAACAAAGCATTTTCTCTATTCTTTTATGTTTGAAATTACGAAATTTCCAACACCATATGCCAATGCCTAATTTTTTCAAAATCCTGCTTGAATTTTTATTATTTTTTGGTTGAAATTGTGACCGTGTTAGAATACGCATACAAAATTGAAACGCAAACCTCCATTATAGCTTCAATTGTTTTATCAATTATAGCTTCAAAATTGTTCATCTTTGAAAATTATGATGAAATACAACAAATCCAAACTTATTTTCCGCCAACGACAGTTTGTTTATATCGTTAGACAAAATGACGAACTGTCAAATTCTTTGAACAATCTCACCCAGCAATCCCCGCCCATTTGTGAAAATCATGTCCACCTCACTAACACAAATCATTGCGAAGCTCAGATTTAAAAATCCGTACGTTAGAATGTCTATCCCATATATTAGAGTTTCCCGTTAATGTTAGAATTCGTGGTCTCTCAAGAACTGTGCCAACCCATGTGACAACATAATTTTTATGTTTTCAAACCTGGTTCGCACTAGAATCTGGACGTTGTTGAACCGTGCCTGATGTTGGTGGTAATGATCTCCGCACCCAATTCAAACCTCCATTGCGGCTTTATATGTAGGCATCATTGGAGCTTCAAACCGTTGGAAGAGTAGATGCGGAGGAGATGCGGAGGCATACGTGGGAGAGAGAGGAATTCAGAGTCGTTTTATATTGAGAGTGGGAGTTAACTATGAAGATAAAGACGTTAGCAAAAATTCTCTATTCCGAAGCCAAGTTTGTGTAGCATCTTTCCATTTCTCATATCTCTATTCCATGTAACATTGGATCTAGCCTTGTCTTTGATAACTTAAATTTTCAAGGTAAGTTGCAATGGTTTGAAATTTTCAAATTAAACATTATCAAGTTGATAGCATTGGTAGTTAGTTTTCCTCTATAGCCTAAATTTGAAAGTTAGGTTGAACTAGTTTGATTTTTCAAATTAAAGATTATGAAGTTGATAGCGTTGGTATCCAATTGTGCGTAAAAAAGTTTAAGTTTATATGTTGATTATGTAAGACTTGAATCACCCTAGGACAATGTAACATTCTCAATGATATTCATTGCTAATCTTTTTTATGGGATATTTAAATCTTAAAACTAATAGTGGTTAAGATGATAATAGTATAATCAAGTTGCCATCATTAAAGCATATTTGCTATTCAAAGGTGGTTAAAGCATCTTTGTTATTAAGAGGTCATGGGTTGAATTCTCTTCAGGTGGATCTACTTATTGAGAGGTCACAGGAGCCTGAAAAAGAAGTTTCTTACTTGGAAGAAACTCAGAAATTCCTAAGGAAAGAGGGAGCTTAGCTACATTCCTTTTGGTAGGAATGAGTATATTACTTTATTGGAAAATGTCCTTTGTATTTGAGAGGGAGAGATAGACATATCATTCTCCTCTGCACCTGGGAATAAAGAATGGAGGATTGAATAATCATTTGGCATCTGATACTCTTTGAGGATGAAATAGGGAATCCAACAGAGAGAGTAGGTTTGGGGAATTGATATTCTTTGAGTGTTCGGGAGTCCAAGATAAGAATAGTCCTCATGGAACACACCCTGAGTACTTGGGAAGTGATGTTCCAGGAGATATAATGATGACAATGTCTATAAATCATTGGTTTCACCAACATTGAGCTCAGATCTTGTGGAGATAAGGAGATGTTAGTTAAAGCCTTACTATGTAACAATGCTGGTTAATGTGATGGTATACAAGTTTTCTTAAGTGGGAATTTATTGTAATGATTATATCCAAAGGAAAACATAGAGAGCATATTATACAACAAGAAGAAGCAAAGAAAAGAAAATAATTATGGGCCAATGAAGCATGATTTTCAATGTTTGGTTATAACCTACATTTTTGATATTTTTTATCATTTTTTTGCCATAGATGATTGGTTAGATGATGATCATGAGAGATTTTGTAGATAATCATGCCACATTGTTTGAAGTTAGAAACACCTCCGACTACCTCACTATCATAAATATTCTACACTTTTTGTGTCAAACTATTGGGAAAACCGTTGAAGGGATGTGCGAGATTTTAACAGTCTAGAATGTAAATTGATTGGTAAATCACTGTGAAATGAGTTCGCTTCTTTTGCACATTAATTTGGTAACATGTCATTAGGTTTAGTTTTTTTGCAAAGATTTTGTTATTGTATGCAATATAGTTTTTTAACACTTTGTTCCATGTGAGTAGCAATAGTTTGACGTTTGCAATTTAAGGTATCCGTGGGAGAGAGAGGAATGCATAGTCATTTTATATTGAAGCATCATTGGAGAAGTGAATGGGGAGGCCTCCGTGGAAGAGGGAAGGGAATTTAGATTAGTTTCTAGACCTTTCATACATGCACAGTTTTAGGATATCAAATACCAAGAACTTCTATGATATATTTCAAGATTTATGAATTGTTTTAAATACATGTGTTAACACAATTAATACTCTCTACTTTTACCCTTTTGTTATTTATTTAGTTATTGTTTTTGTGATCTATTAAGTCTAACACTAAGGAGATGTAATAGAATTTTTATTCTTTAACTTTTTGGGCCAGGGAATGAGAAACTCTAGTGATATGGGCTTATTATCATTACTCTACAATTTATTTATTTTTTAGTTAGAATGGTTTAAATCACTCTTAGATGTTAGATAGTTTTAGATATATGAATATGAATTTTGTATTTACATTTACTTTACATTTTTCCAAGTTTGGTAAGTGAGCATCTTCTCTCACTATTTGTTTGTATTATTAATTTCCCAAAAAACAAACCCTTAAACTATATAATTTTTAAATTCTTTATTAATATTTATTTGAACTTTTACCACAATTTTATAAACTGACCTAAATTCCTTGAACATTTTAATCTAGCTTATCAAATTTATTTTTCTCTTTAATTATATTTTACAATATAAACTTCTTAATTTTCTTTGAATATTTATATTTATATTGGAATTAAATTCAACAAAACCAATTAAATTTTTTTTCAAATCTAAACAATTTTTAATTGGATAGAAATTACTATTTGAAATAAATATTTAGCAATTTTATATTAAAAAATAAAATTAAAAAACATTATTTAATTTTTAATAATTTATTTTCCATAATTAACCATTTGAAATTTACATGATTTTAATAGTTATTTGGATGTTTATCTCTAACTAATGTTTAATATCCTGAATTATTATGCATTTTTTTAATTGATCCAATAGCATTTTCAGTATAAAAAAGATTTCTCTAATCATTGATGATGGGTGAAGCCTTCATAAGAAATGTTGGATAGGATCAAAATTATCCTACACATTGTGTTATTTATTTAATATTATTTCTCTAATGACTAATTGCTAACATTCCCTTATTTAAGGCTTGAAAGCACTCACTTGTAATCATTGAATTATTTGTCCTTGATCATGGGTGTAGTGTGCACTAGAAAGGTTGGACATGATCAAAATTGCATTAAACGTTATGTTATTTATTTAATGTAATTTCTTTAATGCTTAATTGGTAAACTTACATCTATTTAAGGCTTCAAATAAGTCATTTGTAATCATTTTATTCTCTGGTTGTGTCGAATCGTTAAATAAGATCAAAATTCTCTTGTTGTCTATGTTATTTATTTAATATTAGTTATTTAATGGATTATTGATAAGTTTTCATATATTTAAAGTTCCAAGACCTCATTTGTAATCATTCTCTTTTTTGGTCCAGATGATGATTGGAGTGTCCACCCCAAACATCCGACAAGATCAAAATTCTCTCAACGACCATGTCATTCATTTGATATTATTTCATTGAATTGGTTAGCTAGGCTTAAAAGTACTCGCTTGTAATCATTATATTCTTTAGTCCTTGATGATAGGTGAGAAGTAAAAATATCCTACACACTAGAAAATTATGTCAATAATCATTATAATTAAAATAACTATTAATATTTATGATCATCATAATGATTGTCATGAACTAATAACAATACTAATGAAAGAATTAATTAAGTAATATTTATTAATGTTATTAATTACTTGAAGTAATAAAATTAGTTATTAATAAATATTAACTAATTTACTATAAATATTTTAATTTATTAAGTATAATAAATTATTAACACACAATATAAGTTATAGACCAATGATATTTTTGAGAGTATTTTTTTGGTTAATTTCAATCAAAGGGACAAAGATTTTTAAAAACTTGAGTTTAATTTATTCAAGTTGTAGAATTTGGGTGCCCCACTAGTCTTTTTAGTGCTCTAAATCCATTTATGCATTTAAAATTGTATTTTAATTCCCTAGGTCCATTCCATGGGAGACTATGTACTGACTCTTCCTTGATTCCTGGGAATAACCCTCAAAGGCTATGTACTAACTCTTCCTTGATTCCTAGGAATAACAACAAAGCTGTATGATATATATATATATATATATATATATAATATAATATATATATATATATATAGCTTAAAAAAGATATGGTGGTTCATCTCTTAACTCTTCCTTGATTCATGGGAATAAGGTGCATCACATGACTCTTCCTTGATTCGTGGGAATAACCGTAGGAGTTTATGTCACACTAGGAGTTTATGTATTGAATAAAATGAAATAAAAATTCACTCAAAATGAGATGGGTTAGAACATAAGATGATTGAAATTATAAACATAAATTAATTGTAGTGAATTTCAATGGATTTTACTCAATCTTTGGAACTATACTCACATGTATATATTCACCCATGAACAAGGAATGTAGTCATAGATGGTCTATATATAGAGATAGATCAAAAAAGCCCACAAGCGCATCACTGATTGCTTGGAAGCGTGGAGAGTGAGAAGGTTGGGCATCTACAACTTATTTATGACTTCTGAAAATGCCACTAGGTAATCTTGTAATACTACTCATTTCCAATTATATCCATCTTTTTACACATTTTCATGCACATGTAAAAATCTTTTAGCTCTTTCCTACATTTTATATTATGCATAATCCATTTTTTCTCTTTTTTGCTAGTGGCATATTTGGATAACCCATTTGTTAAATTGAACTATTTATGTTTTTGATGTATGTCTACATGACAGGAAGCCTGAGAGTAACAAAGGAGAAGGGCAGAGAATCCATCTTGAAGGGTCAAACAAGAAAAGAGGCTAAGTCTAGTGGTGACCAGATAGTTGTGGCACTGTGTGTGAAGCCTTGTAAGCAAACATAGATCTTGTGAGCAAGCTCGGGGGGAGACTTGGACTTGAGGGAAAGTCTTGAGTTTGGAAGGATTGGAATTCAAGTCTCAAGGTTGGGAGGATTGGAATCTGTTAAATAACATTATTATGCATTTTTTTATTATTATTTAAATATGAGATGATAGAGTAAATGCTCAGTTCTCGAAAAATACTATTATTGAAAACTTGGAAATTTAAACACTATACATTAATATCCTAAAGTAGGAGTGTAGATATTTCCATAAATCATAGAAGGAGATTTTTGCTAGTACAGACTTAGAAACTTACTTCAAAAGGAAAGAATTAAACTAAGCAAGAACAAAAATTACCAAAGAGGCATACTTTTATTACAATAAATGAATATGTAATATTTGCTTGACAGAACTAAAACCACATAATAAATATAGAGGAAAACGTGTGCCGAGGCCTGTCCTACTACTATCTTTGAGAATCATAATGAACATTTTATATTATTGGTATGTAACTTGAAACCATATAGTAACGTGGTACAGTAAAGCATCAAGAGTATTCAAGAACTATCGTAATACAAATATTGCCAACAAATAACCGGGAAATAAAAATCACACCTTTAGGACGTGATACGCGAATTTGCCAGGGCAAGGTTCCCAGTTTTAAGTCCTCATTTTCTGCGAATAATAAGCTTAATTACATATAAAATATTAAAGAGAGAAATTTCGAATTGCAATCTTTAAACCCATATAAACATTGCAAAAAAACTGGAAATAACATAACCAGAATGAAATGAGTCACTGAAAGACAATATATACAAATCAGGGCCTAATGATTGCATAAATAATAAAAGAAGTTAACAACTCGCATCATACCCCGAAAATAGAGAGATACAGGAGCTTTAGGATAAGCCTGTCAAAAAAGAAATTAATGAATTTTGAACCAATAAATCATTAGCATTATAAAACGAGTCGAACCAGCAATGAGAAAAATCATAGAAAGCATTCATTACTATTAAAAGATGTTCAACAATAAATAAGACAATTAAACAATCGTTGGATGAAGTTCCAAAGTAAATACGATAATTAATTGAGCACTATCAAATAGTACAAGGGACTTTCCAGTCTAACCCTAAGGTTTTGCCGAATAAACCCAGAAGTCCGAAATAGTCACCCGAACAGTTGACAAATGTTTCCCTTAAACCAAAAATTACATATAACTTAAATATAAACTACAACAATGAGTTCTCAAGATAAAATCCCCTTTGTCTGAGATAATACATATACGTTTGGAGTACCAAGAGTAACACAGTTGAAATCTAAAGCCATTCCAAGAAAATTCATCTAAGGACAAGACTGTCTGTCTCTCTACCCGGCCAATAGATGTCCACAAGCAAACAACGAACATAGCCATGAACAATTAAAGTATTTAGAGTGTAGGTATCAGAAATCAGTGAAAACCACCTCTGAAATGGAATAACAAGACCTCAGTAGAAGAACTTGCAACTCCAATACCAAGAACCATCAGGTAGTATCATTCTAACTGCAAACAAGGAAACTCAAGGAAAGTGCAAGAAAACATAAGGGATTACCTGATAAGGGTCGTGTATGGGTGAGGGAACCACTTGCTCAGAGGCCTTCATAGAATTCAAACTATATTCTTCACTGCTGAAACCACGCAGGGACAAAATCCTGGTATCACATCTAAAAAACAAGATAGCCGAGAACTGAATTAATGAAAATAAAACAAGACCTCTGTAAATTCCAAAAGAGGTTATCAGAAGACCCATCATCCATTGGATTAACACCGTGGTCTGCTCACCGTTGATGCAAAAAAGGGAATGAGGTAGGAGGGACAGCTACAGAGCAGATGAGGAGGGTGTCGAGGCCTGCTCCTGCCACCAACTCGGAGGCAGAGTATAATGACAATAAATCCTGTATAAACTGCAAATAACTATCTGTATAGCTAATCAATAGCACCAAGACTTGATTGTAAATGCATTGAAATATATGCAAATGGTACTGTATAATAATATTCAGCCTTATAATAATATACGATTGTTTTACTATGTTTAACAGGTAACTGCAACTACAATTATCAGAAAGAACTATGGTAGAATGTAATTTTTTTTATTATGAATTATGTTGAATTATATGGAGACATGACAAGTGGTATCAGAGCTAAGGTTACCAAACTGAGCGTCTAGAAAACTAATGACTGATAGTGTTGTGTATACTTAGCAAAAGAAGCAGGAGAAACTACCGTGAGAAGGATAGATAACGCTCCCCACAAAATCATAACAGGCTTAGGACTTACAACTTTCCCTGAGACCAAACCTAAAGTATGGGTGCAGTTGGGAGAAGAATCCTGTAGCACCAATCCTACAATATTGGAGACCTTGAAAGAATTAAATAATGAGATGTCCTAATTGCAAGCTAACAATGAAAGGTTAATGCCAAAATAGGAGACGATTATTAAAAGTCGGTTAGATAAGTAAAATCAGCATCAGCCAATTGCCAACCGAGAACACGTGCACATGTCAGGAGAGCAAGAATATCATACAAAGTATGTGGAAATAGAAGAAGGGGAAGAAAATCAAGAGGAAAAGTCAGATAATGTCTCAGATCGTAAAACAAAAAAGGGGCAGAGGACATAACTGCAAGGAGAATTTCATCAAATAAAGTCGCCCCTCATTGAAAGTGAACAAGAAGAGCTAGTTGAAGCCTGGCTCATTAATATGAATAAATACTTTCAACTATATGAATATTATCACAATTTAAAGGCTCGCTTTGCCATTTTCCAGCTGCAAGGGAGATCCACCCTATGGTGGGAAGAGGTAAAGACCGTACGAGGGTTGAACGAACAAAGCATAACATGGGAAAAGTTCCAAAGGTATTTTAAAGAAAGGTATTTAACTTAACGCTTCTACAATGAAAAAGAAAACTATTTTCACAATCTACGATTAGGACAATCAACAATGGATGAGTTCGTTACAAAATTTACCTCCTTACTTCGGTATATTCCTTACATACAAGAAGAGAAGGAAAATGTGCAACGATTTATTAGTAGCTTATCGATGTTCATGAATGAACGTATTGAGTTCGACAACCCGATAACAATGGATGATGTCATACAAAAAACCAAGATATGTTATGAGCAAAGTAAACAGAAAGGAGAAGTGATGGGAAAGAAATGGATTGACAAAAATGGCAATAAGTTTTCTATTGATAATAAAGGGAACAAGAGAAATATTAATAGAGGACCTCTGAGAGGACAGATAAACAGAAATATACATAGGAGTTAGTCCAAATTTATACCTCCCAATGAACCCAAATCCAATGAGAAATCAGGAAGAGCGGAAGTTGAAGCAATAGCAAGACCCCCAGTACCATGTTGGGGATGTGGAGGGCCACTTTACATTAAGAACTATCCTGACTACAAGGGCGCTAAATGTATTTCATAGATTCAGGAAGCACCCACACTAGGATATGTAGCGAGGAGTATTATAAAAATCAATGCCACCCTTGAAGATCTTCAGGCAGAATACCAACCAACTATGGTGGAATTCGAAGGTAAAATCTTTGATCATGCTATATCTCTTTTAATTGAAACAGGAGCTACATTATGCTATGTTAGTCCATAGATAGTTGATCAATGTGGTTTACAAGCTATCAAGTTCAAAATTCCCTGGTTAATGCAACTAGAAATAGGGGTAAAGATACATGTGTCGACAAATGTCAATAACTGTCCATTAGAAATAGCAAGTCAGCCTTTGGTGGTAGATCTAAACGTATTACTCCTATGGTCGTATGATGTTCTAATAGGCATGGACTGATTACAGGAGAATTGGTCCCTTATAAACTGTAAAACAAAATTTATCTACTACATGGATGAGCAAGGAAACAGACAGGAGATTCAAGGCATTTTGAGACCACTAAAATTATGATCAATAACCACCTCTCAACTAGGAAAGGGAATCAGAAAAGGATGCCCAATTTTACGCGATTCGGGTGGGTTATGGATACTCAAAAGATAAGTCTGTTTCCTTGGAGAGTATCCCTGTGATGCAAAATTTTCTAGATGTATTTCCTAAAGAAATTCCAGTCCTACCTCCAAAAAGCGACATAGATTTTACCATTGAACAAGTACTAAGAGCAACCCCTGTGTCCCGAGCTCCTTATCGTATGAGTATACTAGAGCTGATGGAATTGAAAATGAAATTATATGAGTTATTGGATAAAAAATTATATCAACCCAAGTGTATCGCCTCAGGGAACCCCCATACTATTCGTCAAAAAGAAGGAGGGGACCCTATGTATGTTCATGGATTATCGTCAGCTAAATAAGCTGACCATTAAGGACAAGTGCCCTTTACCTCGCACAGACAAACTATTTGATCAAGTGAATGGTGCAACATTGTTTTCAAAGATTGATCTACGACTACGATACCATCAGATCATAATCAAGGAGAAAGAGATAACTAAATGCCCTTTAAGACCTGCTATGGATATTATGAGTTCGTGGTTTTACCCTTCAGGTTGTCCAATGCCACCACCAATTTTATGTGTCTAATGAATAATATATTTCATCAGTATTTAGGTAAATTTTCATTAATTTCTATGGAAGATATCCTAATTTATTGCTAAATATTTGAAGAACATAAAGAGCATCTCAGGATAGTGCTGCACACTTTCATGGAACAACAATTGTATGCAAAAATTAGGAAGTGTGATTTTTTTAAAGAGAAGATTTAGTATTTAGGCCACATCATTACCAAACACAGAATCCCTGTAGACCCAGAAAAAATAAATACCATAATGCAATGGCCAATACTGAAAGAAGTGGCAGATATAAGATCTTTTATGGGACTAGCATGGTATTATAGACGATTTGTTCAAGGATTCTCCAAGGTGTTCTATCGTATTACCTCCTTACAGAAGAAGGGAAAAACCTTTAAATGGACAGTTGAATGCCAATAAAGCTTTCAACAACTCAATCATTTACTTACTACTGCACCAATCTTAAACATAGCAGATCCAAGTAAAGACTATGTGGTGTGTACACATGCTAGCAAGGAAGGGGCAGGTGGTGTTTTAATGAAAGAAGGTAGAGTAATCACCTATGAATATAGAAAGTTGAAGGAGCATGAGTAGAAATACTCAGTTTATGACTTAAAATTGACAGCCATTTTTCATGCACTAAAAATGTAGTGACACTATTTGATGGGTAAGAAATTCTTTTTAATGACTGGCCATAACATCTTGACTAATTATTTTAAGCAGCGCACTTTGAATGCCAGGAAATCCAGGTGGGTAGACTTTTCAATGGGTTTTGGTTTTGAAATCAAACACTTGAAGGAAAAGGGGAATCGTGTAGTTGATGTCTTAAGTCGAAAGATACATTGTCTTTATGGAATTTCTTACAGTGAGGTGTGGACCACCTTCAATGAACTAATTAAATAAGCAGCCGAGTGAGATCTAGAATACCAGTTTTTAGGACAGCAAGCTCAAATTACAAACAACCAAGAACATCAAGTAGGATATGAAATGAATCCTACACGTATGCTAATTTATAATAAGAGATTGTATGTGCCTAACCAAGACAACATTAAGGATTTGATTTTGGATGAATATCATAAGAGTCCCTATACAGGAAACCCAGGATACCAAAAAGTAATTACTGCACTCTACAAAGAATACTACTGGTTGGGTATGCAAAAGAATGTAGCAGAATATTTGACTTGCTGCCTAGAATGCCAACAACTAAAAACAGAACACCAACATCCTGCTGGATTATTGCATCCATTACCAATCTCGGAAAGGAAATGGGAGACCATCTCCCTCAAATTCATCACAGTATTACCTAGATCTAAAAAGGAAAATGACTCGATAATGGTGGTAGTGGAAAAATTAAGCAAATCAACTCATTTAATTCTAGTACAATCCACCTACAAGGTAGTGCAAATTTCCAACATATTCATGCAGAACATTTTCAGATTACACGGGCTACCAAAAACAATAATTTCTTATTGTGATGTAAAATTTACATCAACCTTCTAGAAATCCTTGTTTGAAGGGTTAGGTACGTAGTTAAACTTGAACAATGCCTATCACCCTCAGAGGGATGGGCAGACATAGCGGGTAAATAAGGTGGTGGAAGAGATGCCATGAACTTATGTGATGCAACAACCCTCCAAATGGGAAGATTACTTACATCTGGACTAATTTATGTATAACAATGGCTATCATACTTCCTTACAAATGAGCTCGTTTGAAGTTTTGTACAGACATATGTGCCGCACACCATCGAGTTACGGAGGACTCGAGGACAAGTTGATGTTGGGACTCATAATGTTAAAAGAAATGGAAGAAATGGTTAAGAAGGTTCATTCAAATTTAAGGTCTGGTTAAGATGGACAAAAGAACTTTGCCGATTGAAAAACGAATTTAAGAGGATTCCAAGTAGGGGATCATGTGTATGTAAGGGTATGCCCAAGAAAGGGTAACTTACAATGGAGCGGGTGTGTAGATCTAAATGTATTACAATGACACTCATATGATGTTCTAATAGGCATGGACTAGATGGAGGAGCATTGGTCCCTTATAAACTGTAAAACAAAAGTTATCTACTACATGGATGAGCAAGGAGACAAACAGGAGATTGAAGGCATTTTGAGACCACTAAAATTCTGACCAATAACTGCCTCTCAAATAGGAAAGGGAATTAGAAAAAGGATGCTGAATTTACACGATTCAGGTGGGTTATGCCAACTCAAAGGATAATTCTATTTCCTTGGAAAGTATCCCTATGATACAAAAATTTCTAGATATATTTCCTGGAGAAATTCGAGGCCTACCTCCAAAAAGTGACATAGATTTTACCATTGAACTAGTACTAGGAGCAACCCTTGTGTCCTGAGCTCTTTATTGTATCAGTATATCAGAGCTGATGGAATTAAAAATGAAATTATAGGAGTTATTGGATAAAACTTATATCAACCCAAGTGTATTGCCTTAGGGAACCCCCATACTATTCGTCAAAAAGAAGGATGGGACCCTATGTATGTGCATGGATTATCATCAGCTAAATAAGCTGACCATTAAGAACAAGTGCCATTTACCTCGCATAGATGAACTATTTGATCAAGTGAATGGTGTGACAGTGTTTTCAAAGATTGATCTACGGTCAGGATACCACCACATCAAAATCAATGATGGAGAGATAGCTAAAATGCCCTTTAAGACCTGCTACGGACATTGCGAGTTCATGGTGTTACCCTTCGGGCTGACCAATGCCCCCACCACTTTTATGTGTCTTTAGGTAAATTTGTATTAATTTCTATTGATGATATACTAATTTATTCCTAAAAATTTGAAGAACATAAAGAGCATCTCAGGATAGTGCTGCAAACTCTCAGGGAACATCAATTGTATGCAAAATTTAGCAAGTGTGATTTCTTTAAAGAGAAGATTTACTATTTAGCCCACATCATTACCAAAGATGGAATCCCTGTAGACTCAGAAAAAATAAATACCATAATGCAATGGCCAATACCGAAAGATGTCGCGGATATAAGATCTTTTATGGGACTAGCATGATATTGTAGAGGATTTGTTGAAGGATTCTCCAAGGTGGCCTATCCTATTACCTCCCTACAGAAGAAGGGGAAAACCTTTAAGTGGACAGTTGAATGCCAATAGAGCTTTGAATAGCACAACCATTTACTAACCACTGCATGCATAGAAGATCCAAGTAACGATTATGTGGTGTGTACAGATGCTAGCAAGGAAGGGGTAGGTGGTGTTTTAATGAAAGAAGGTAGAGTAATCGCCTATGAATGTAGAAAGGTTAAGGAGCATGAGAAGAAATGCTCAGCTTATGAATTAAAATTAACAACCATTTTTCATGCACTAAAAATACGGCGACACTATTTCATGGGTAAGAAATTCCTTTTGATCACTGGCCATAACATCTTGACTAATTATTTAAGTAGCGCACTTTGAATACCAGGCAAGCCAAGTGGGTAGACTTTTCAAGTGGCTTTGATTTTGAAATCAAACACTTGAAAGAAAAGGAGAACAGGGTAGCTGATGCCTTAAGTCGAAAGATACGTTGTCTTTATGAAATTTCTTACAGTGAGGTGTGGAGCACCTTCAATGAACTAATAAAAGCAGCAACCGTGTGAGATCTAGAATACCAATTTTTAGGACAGCAAGTTCAAACTACGAACAACCATGAACATTAGGTAGGATATGAAATGAATCCTACATGTATGTTGATTTATAAGAAGAGATTGTATTTTCCTAACCAAAACAACATTAAGGATTTGATTTTGGATGAATATCATAAGAGTCCCTATACAGGACACCTATGATATAAAAAGTAATTACCTCACTCTGCAAAGAATACTATTGGTTGGGTATGCAAAAGAATCTAGCAGAATGTTTGACTCACTGCCTTGAATGTTAGTAAGCAAAAATAGAACACCAACATCCTGCTGGATTATTGCATCCATTACCAATTTCGAAATGGAAATGAGAGACCATCTCCCTCGCCTTCATCACGGTATTACCTATATGTAAAAGGAAAAATGACTCGATAATGGTGGTAGTGGAAAAATTAAGAAAATCAACTCATTTCATACCAGTACAATCCACCTATAGGGCAGTGTAAATTGTCAATAGATTCATGCAGAACATTTTCAGATTACATGGGCTACCAAAAACTATAATTTCTGATTGTGATGTAAAATTTACATGAGCCTTCTAGAAAGCCCTGTTTGAAGGGTTAGGTACGCAGTTAAACTTCAACAATGCCTATCACCCTTATAGGGACGAGTAGACAGAGCGGGTAAATAAGGCGGTGGAAGACATGCCATGAACTTATGTGATGCAACAACCCTCCAAACGGGAAGATTACTTACATCTGGACTAATTTGCATATAACAACGACTATCATAGGTCCTTATAAATGATCCCATTTGAAGTTTTGTACAGACATATGTGCCACACACCATCAAGTAAGGGAGGACTCGAGGACAAGTTGATGTTGGGACTCAAAATGTTAAATGAAATGGAAGAAATGGTTAAGAAGGTTCGTTCGAATTTAAGGTCTGCTTAAGATGGAAAAAAGAACTTTGCCAATCGAAAAAGGAATTTAAGAGAATTCCAAGTAATGGATCATGTGTATGTAAGGGTACGCCTAAAAAAGAGTAACTTACAATGGAGCGGGTGTGCTAAATTAGCACCTCGATTTTGTGGTCCATTTCAAGTATCGGCATGGGTGGGGCTAGTGGCATACCAACTCACCTTGCCCAGCCACATTTGATTACACAATGTTTTCCATGTATTCGTACTAAAAGGATATGTTTATGATCCTAAACATATAATCAGTTGGCAAGATATATAGATAAAAGGATTTTCTCTAAGAAAGTTAAATAAGAAACTAATGATAATAAAAACTAACTAATTTTTTTTGCTTATGTAAGTCGAGTCAAAAGGAGAATTATCGTTTGAACCTCTGGTTATACTGGATCGGGTAGAACTAGTGTTGCGGAAACGAGTTATCACCCAGGTTAAAGTGTAATGGCAACATTATGGGCCATATGAGGTCACATGGGACAATGAGTAGGTCATGACGAAAGCTTTTTGGGTTTGTTTATAGAATAAAAGGATTGAGATAATGTTTGATTTCACGGGGGAGATGCGATGTCCCTAGAAAACTATAATTATTTTTATTTTATCGCAGTAAACAAAAACTGTATATTATGGTCATTGTTTGAATTAAGTATTTAAATTTGATAATTAGAAAGAAAACTATTTTGGAGTGTTAAGAAATCTTATAACTTTTCATATCAAGAAATTTAGGATAGGAAGTTTCCTAACGTTAACTACTTCCGTGATTATGAATTCTCCAAGGAAATGACTCAAGAGGGTAGACAAGAAACTTGAGAGTAATAGAGGAGAAGGGGAGAGAATTCATGTTGAAGGGAAAATGGGAAAAAAGGCTAACTCTGGTGGTCTCCATATAGTTGTGGCACTATGTGTGAAGCCTTACAAGAAGACATCAATCTTGTGAGCAAGATTGGGGGGAGACTCAGACCTAAAGGCAAGTCTCAAGGTTGGGAGAATTGGAATCTGTTAAATTATAGAGATGACTACGATAGTTACATTTTTACTTTATTTACTATTCTTAGGTAAGTAAAACAACTTGGAGAAACTTTATTTCAATGTGAGATGATGGAGTAAATGCTCAGTTATGGAAAAATATTGTTATTGAAAACTTGGAAATTTAAACACTATACAATAATATCCTGAAGTAGGAGTAGCTATTTCCATAAATCATAGAAAGAGATTTTTTCTAGTTCAGACATAAATTTAAGGATTTAGAACAAAATTTGAAACTTACTTAGAAAGGAAAGAATTAAACTAAGCAAGAACCAGAATTACTAGAGTGAATCTGGGCATACTTCAATTACAAGAAAGGAATATGTATTATTTCCTTGACGAAACTAAGACCACATAATAAATATAGAGGAAAAATTGGACCGAGGTCTGTCCTACTTCTATCTTTGAGAACCATAATATAAATTTTATATTACTGGTATATAAGCTGAAACCATATAGTAATGTAGTATTATAAAGCATCAAGAAAATTCAAGAAGTATCTAATACAAAGATTGCCAACAAATAACCAGGAAATCAAGATCAGACTCATAGGACCTGATACACCCATGGGACAGGAAAGACTCCCAGTTTCAAGTCCTCATTTTTCGTGAATAATAAGCCTAATTACATATAAAATGTTAAACAAAGAAATTGTGAATTGTAATCTTTAAACCTAGACAAACATTGTAAAAAAAATGGAAATAACATAACGAGAACGAAATGAGTCACTCAAAGACCATATATACAAATCATAGCCCAATTCTTTCACAAATAATAAAAGAAGTTAACGGAATGCATCATACCCTAGAAACAAAGAGATGCGGGAGCTTCAGGGTTAGCATATCAAAAACAATACTAACCAATTCTGAACTAATAAATCGTTAGCGTTATATAATGAGTCGAACTAGTCATGAGAAAAATCATAGAAGGCATTCATTACTATTGGAAAAAGTTCCAAAGTAAATAAGACAATTAAACAAGCACTCAATGAAGTTCCAAAGTAAATAAGACAATTATTCGAGCACTATCAAATAGTACTAGGGACCTTCCAGTCTAAACCTAAGGGTTTGCTAGATAAACACAAAAGTCCATAACAATCACCCGAATGGTGGACAATTTTTTCCATTAAACCAGAAATTACATATAACTTAAATACAAGCTACAATGGAAATTTTTCAAGAGCAAAGCCACTTTTGCATAGATAATACATTTACATACGTAGTACCAAGAATATAATGGTTGAATTCTAAAACCCTTCGAAGAGAATTCATCTAAGCACAAGATTGTCTGTCTCTCTACTCGGTTAAGAGATGCCGACAAGCAAGCAATGATCATACTCGTCAACCCATTTAAGTATTGAGAGTGTAGGTATCAGAAATCAGTGAAAGCCACCTCTGAAATTCCTTGGAACACAGAGATTTCACTAGAAGAACTTGTAACTCCAATACCAAGAACCGCCAGGTGGTATCATTATAATTTTGAACAAGGAAACTCAAGGAAAGCATAAGAAAGTATAAGGGATTACCTTATAAGGACCCTTTATGGGTGGTGCAACCACCTGTTCAGAGGCCTTCATAGAAGCAAAACTATATTCTTCACTGCTGAAACCAGTCAAGGACAAAACCCTGGTATCATATCCTAAAAACGAGAGAGCCGAGAACTGAATCAATGAAAATAAAATAAGACCACCGTAAATTTCAAGTGAGATTATTAGAAGACACGTAGTTTGGTTGATTAGCTCTGTGGTCTAATCATTGTCGATAAAGTGAGGAGAATGTAGTAGGAGGGACAACGGGAGAGTAGACAATGAGGGAGTCGAGTCCTACTCCTACCACAACTCGGAGGCAGAGCAAAATGACATGAATAATCTCGTATAAAGCGTGTAATAACTATGTGTATAACTAAGCAATAGTACGAAGCCTTGATTTAAAATATATGCAAATGGTACTATATAATAATCTTCAGCCTTATAATAATATGCGAGTTTTACTATGTTTAACGCGTAAGTGCAAGTACAATTAACATAAAGAACTATGTTAGAACGTAATTTTTATTATTATTATTATGACTTATGTTGAATTACATGGAGAGGTGACATCACACCTTAGATATAGTAGTATTGTGTCCTTTAATATTTTGTATTTTAACCATATTGGAAAAATATATTATGAGTTATAACTATCAGTTCATTCTTTTTTATTTTGAGGTACTCTCCACCATAGAATCGTAGAGATGGCTTAATCTTATGTTTAACATTTTTATTAAATCAAATTACATAAATAAAAATGTAATAAAATGATTATTATAATGTGATGTAAATATTATAGCTCTGCCAAAAGAAAATAAAAGAATGTAAATAGAAATAGCCTTATAAAAATAAAAGTAAAAATAAAACTGATCCATGGTATTGAGCCATGATATTCACGTGGAATATAGCCTAATTAAAGGAGGAAATTAAGCCAACGAAAATCCAGCTTAATTTTGAAGCTACCAAGAGTTGAGAAGGATCAAATATACTGACATGTAGATCAAAAATTAAGATGAAACCAGTTACAAATAAATTTTAATAACAGATATGCTTAACATTATTTTATATAATTATACTATGAATTATGATGACTTTATATTTATGTAAACACTTTATGACAAATATATTTTCTAATATGCTTATAATAGTAAATTACTTATCGCATCGATAGAGGTATTCTCCAACCCAATATGGTACAGATGTTGTAAGGTTAAATTATGTTATGTGATGTTATGTAAACATTTTAACTCAGTCAAATTTGATAACAATGAAAATAAATGGAAAATATAAATTATAAAAATTAAAAATAAAATTAATTGATTATAATTTTTAATTAATTTTGACTAGGTAAATTACCATAAAATTTAAATTTAAATTAATATTTATAATTATCAATTATTAATAACTAAACTAATCTAGAGCCATTTTAACTCCAAATCTACCAATAGCTAAGAGGGATCAAATCTCCTAAAGTGCACTTTTCTTTTAGAGTGAAATGAGATTTGGTCCCTGTCGGGGCTCAATAAATATTGAATTAAGATAGATCTAAGCTGATTTATAATAACACTGTGAGGCTATGTACTCACTCTTCCTTGATTTTCCTTGATTCGTGGGAATAACATGCATGACTTGAGTCTTCCCTGATTCGTGGGAATAACCAGAAAAGTATATATATAGAGAGAGAGAGAAATATACCATGTATGTATTAACTCTTCCGTGATTCATGATAATAATGTGCATGACTTAAATCTTTCTTGATTTTGAGAAATAACAAGACAGATAAATGTATATATGTGGGTAAAATATTTTCTCACTTACTAAAAGTAAAACTGAACAATAACTTATTAAAACTAAATTAGACAATAACGGCTAATTAATGTCATGTGAAAGAATGGTTGAAATTAAAAGAGAATGATAATTGAAAGCATCCTACTTTTTCATGTAAAAGATCCATTCCAAAACTTCACACAATATGAATTTAATTGAAACGTAAATTTTTATTCAAAAGTTAATTATAATGAATTTCCAAAACTTGCTCGGAATGGAATAGGTAAGAATATAAGACGATTGAATCGCTAAACATAAATTAATGGTAGTGAATTTCAACGGATTTTGCGGAATTTCATCATAGTGGTACATGATTTTCCTTTTTTTTTTTTTGGAAAAAAAAAGCCTCCTTAGACTACTTTGTAAAGAAATCTTGGTGGGTTCTTGACCAAAGATAGGTTTAAAATTCTCTATCACAACCATTTAAACCTTAGCCAATCTTCTGAACTATACTCACATGTATATATTCACCCATGCACATGGAATGTAGTCATAGATGATCTATATATAGAGAGCTCACACAAGCCCACAAGCACGTCAGTGATTGCTTGGAACCATGGACAGTGAGAAAGTTGTGCATCTACAACTTTTGAAAATGCTACTAGGTAATCCTGTAATAGTGCTTATTTCCAATTACATCTAGGTTTTTACATGTTGTTTTCATGCACATGTAGAAATCGTTCAGCTCTTTCCTACTGTTTATATTCTGCATAATCCATTTTTGCTTTTTTGGCCTTCGGCAGATTTGGATAACCCATTTGTTCAATTGGGCTATTCTTGTTTTTGATGTATGTGTGTGTGACAGGCGGATCTGAGAGAAAGAGGCGGTCTTCAAAATGGTTGTGGGAGGGAATAATTTCTCGGATGGTTTGAAGGGCCGGGTGAGGAGCAAATTCACTGGTGCTCCAAATCTTAGGAAAAAACGCATTTCTCGCACATCTCGTGCAGGCCTATAGGTCATCATTTGACTTGGATTTGTATTTATTTAAATTCTATTGTTTCTCTTCCAGAAAGCCTCATTCAACTGAAGTAATTTTAGGAATCTGTTTTATTGGAAGAAATGTCATCATTGAAGCTTTCTAATAATTGAAGTATTCATGTTAGCAAGAACTTTGTGGGAACGAGTTCTAGGTTTTTTACTAGATTCTGTATCTATTGATTTTCTATAAGTTTGCTCTCTGAAAAAGTTGATTCAACTAAAGGAATTCTAACATTTTTTTCCCTGTAAACTTATTCGTCGAAGCTTTGTAATAATTCAAATTGTAAATGTGTTAGAAAACCTGCACAGATGAATCTAGCTAGTAAAGGTTGAACACATAGCCTTGGAGAGCAAAAACACTAAAAGAAAATCGAAAGAAGAAAAGAATGATTCATTAAAAAAAGGTTACAATGCTCATGATATAGCATTACAGGGTGAAGATCCCAAGGTAATGCACTATAGTGGTGATCAATGAGAAGACTCAACACCTACAACAAGTTCCGGAGAGAACTAACCAGTTGCGAAGTGAAAGAAGGAGCAATCACGGAGTAAATAATGTAGAAGAACTAACCAGTTACGGAGTTGAAGAAGGAGGAAATCAAGGAGTAAATCATGCAGAAGGAATCTTGCATGTAGTCGCATGCTCTAACTAAGAGTCTGCATGTAGATGTGTAGTATTGCATGTAGTCGCATGCTCTAACTAAGAGTCTGCATGTAGATGTGTAGTATTGCATGTAGTCGCATGCTCTAACTAAGAGTCCACATGTAGGTGTGTATTAGTTTCAACACCCCCCCTGAACAACACTATGGGGAAAAATAGAAAATGGGCCCTGGAAACTAAGACCAAAGGTCACCCAAAATACAGTGCAACTTGTATTAAAATTGAGGAAAGAGGGAAAACCTCGTGGGAAACCACCCCCCTTAAAAATACAATGTAATCAGAAAAAAAGAGGAAGAAAATACAGTTGCTAAGGAACTGTGTCCTTCACTCCAAGACGATCGTGCAAAGAGTGAAACTTCTGCTCAGTGAATGTCTTGATGAAGATGTCTGCAGTCTCTTTTTCTCACGGACAGAACTGCAAATCAATGACCCGATCATGTACTAAGTGTCTGATGTAGTGCATATGGATCTCTATGTGCTTCGTCCGTTGCCGTTGTACTATCTCCCTGTAAAATTTGAGAGTGCTCTGGTTGTCACACCAGATGACAATGGGCTTGTGGAACTGGATGCCCAACTTAGTGAGGAAGTGTTGTAGCCACAAAGCCTGACTAGTGATGTTGACTACTCCTCTGTACTCGGCCTCAGCTGAAGAGAGAGCAATATTAGCATGCTGCTTGCTCTACCAACAGAAAGGGCCAGATCCTAAACTAAGTGAATATCCAGAGGTGGACTTTTGATCAATGTTGTCTCCTGCCCAATCAAAATCTGTGAGGCCGAGGAGATTCAATGCAGTGCATGCTGCATAGTGAATCCCGAAGGTGATGGTGCCTTGCACATCTCGGAGGATGCGCTTGGCAACATTCCAGTGTAGCTCATGCAGCTCCTACATGTATTTGGAAACTGCCCCTACTGCATATGAGAGATCTGGTCTGGAGATGGTGAGGTACAATAAGCTCCCCACTAGCTATCGGTAGAGAGTGCTGTCAACTAATGGAGTGTCACCTCCATCCTCAATGGGGAACCTAGACAGAAACGCAGTTGGTGCTGGCTTGCAGTCAGTTATGCAAAATCTCTGAAGGAGATCCTGTGCATACTTAGCCTAAGAGAGCTTGATGCCTGTGGAATTCAAGCTAATCTCAAGACCAAGAAAGAAGGGTAATGGACCCATGTTTGTTATCAAGAACCTATCATGCAAGGCCCTCTTGACTGTAGCAGTGGCTGAAGCCGAGTTTCCGGTGATTAGAAGATCATCTACATACAAAATTAAGATAAGAAGAGAATCATGTGTCCTAAGCATGTAAACATTCAGATCAGACTTACATCTTTCAAAGTGCTGTGATAAGAGAAAATAATCCGTCTTCACGTACCAAGCTCTTGGGGCCTGCTTAAGGCCGTAGAGAGATTTCTTCAGTCTGCAGACCAAGGATGAATCCTGAATGAAACCATGTGGCTACTCCATGTAGATCTCCTCAAATAGGTCTCCATGAAGAAAGGCATTCTTCACATCCACCTGATGTACTTCCCACCACTGGGCAGCTGCAATGGAAAGTGTAAGGTGTATGGAATCCATCTTTACTACTGGAGCAAAGGTCTCATCATAATCAATGTCATGCACTTGTTGGAAGCCTTTAGCTACTAGCCTTTCTTTCCATCTGGTGATTTTCCCATCTACAACACTCTTGGTCTTGCAGACCCATTTGGATCAGACAAGTTTCCTTCCTAAAGGAAGGGGGACCAGATCCCAAGTCTAGTTCTCAAGGAGGGAGTTATACCCCTCCTCCATGGTAGACTCCCAAGATGTATGCTCAGCAACCTTAGCATAATACTATGGATTAGAAGACTGAACCAAATGACAATTCCAGGATGGCGATGGTTCAGCGGTAGTGAGGGCAAGAGGAGGCTCAATAAACTCTAAGCTAGTCCTCTGCAGATCAGAATTATACCCCACAAGACCATTTCTAATAGATGGGTGGTGTTATGCATATATCTCACGTAAGCTCCTTGTTCTCTGATTTATGACAGGGGAATATGATTCACTGCTGGAAGCCCGATCTAGGCTTGGATGTGGATCATCATTTGCATGTACTAGATTTGTATTTGAAGACTCTGTCTCTGCATCTGCATGCTCTACCTCAGCATCTTCATGCTCTGTATATGCATCTGAGTGTACTGAGTCATGATCTCGGACATGAGGTAGATAAAAGGTGTCTGCATGCGGCGATTGAGGTGCATGCGAGAGACTTTCCTCAAATTTGACACTTCGCTCAATGATGAGCTTTTCCATAGAGGGAATTAGGAGTCGGTATCCCTTCACACCATCAGGGTATCCAACAAAGATGCACTCAATGCTCTATGGATCAAGAGCTTTCGTTTTTTTAGAGGGGATCCTGGCCAATGTGTTGGAGCCGAAAACATGGAAGTGGGTGACCTCTGATCTAGTGTCACTCCAAGCCTCAAAGGGGGTCTGATCCTTGACAGACCTATGAGGAGATCTATTTTGGATGCAGTTAGCACAATTAATTGCTTCAGCCCATAGCTTATGAGACAATGGCGTAGCATGCAACATGCAGGAAGCCATCTCTTTGAGAGATCAGTTCTTTCTCTCAGCAACTCCATTCTATTGCGGAGTGTACGGAGCTGTGTACTACAATTGTATGCCGGACTGAAGGCACAGGATATGAAGTGTTGCGTTAACATATTCCCCCCATTGTCTGTACAGAGGGCTTTAATATTTCTCTCTGATTGTGTCTCAACTAGTGCTTTGAAATCTTCAAAGTGCGCAAAAACTTCAGATTTGGCCTTGAGAAGATACACCCAAGTATACCGTGAGAAATCATCAATAAATGTAAGCACATACCTTGCTTTGCTGATGGAAGGATGAGGAAGAGGCCCCATGAGATCACTACGGATCATATCTAGAGGAAAGGATGCTCTGTGAGTCTTGTTGGTGTCAAACTTTTCTCTGCAATGTTTTCCGAGGACACATCGTTGACAAACTCCTTTGGAGAAACTGATATTTGCCAAGCCTTCCACCATCTCATTCTTGCATAGCTGCTGCATATACCTGTAATTTGAGTGACCAAACCTCTCGTGCCAAAGCCTACTACTATCATTAGCATGTGTAAGCAATAAGGAGGATTCATATTCAATAAATTCAAAAAATGTATACAGTCTAGCTCCATTGTTTACCTCACCAGTTGCAATTTTGGGGCTGCTATGTAGATCATATATGTTCATTACATTTGGAGTGAATTCCACTCTCTTTTCGGTGCCAGAATGAGTGATCTTATAAACTGAAAGCAGGTTCACCGAAAGTTTTGGAACATGAAGCACATCTTCAAAGCTTCTGTGTAAAAGTTTCACTCTACCTTTTTCGGTGACCTCAATAGGTGAGTCATCTCCCATGAGGATGGGAGGTCCTTTGAATGCATCCAAAGAGAAATAGACTTCCTTTGCAGTAGCCATATGATGTGATGCACCAAAATCTATAATCCATGCATCAGGACAAGAATTAATTGCAACTAAAGCATGAAAATTGTTACCTTTCCCGTGTGGCAGATCCTTAGTTTTCTTCTTGGCGCCCTAAGGGATGTGGTCCCCAATGTTGCGCTTCTGAAGGATTTCTGCCATTTGGTCAATTTGTTTCTTCATGTAAGAGGATTCTAGATGGAATCCTCTTTGACAGTAGGTGCATCTGTTTCTTTTCTTCCCTTTCTCATTTCTCAAGCCAGAGGGGTCATTGAAGGGCTTGGTGTACCCTTCCTTCTTTGGATGGGAATGCGCTTTTCACTTGTCTTTTTGCTGCTGATTTTTCTGATTTGAATCAGATCTATGATTTTTATTATGGCTACCATCATGCACAGCAAGTGGATGCGCTTTTCGAGGTTTTACGTTCCCCATGCCAATGAGTTTATCTTGCTCAAAAATAAGGGACTCTATAAATTCTTTGAGAGAAGGCATAGTGTAGGATTTACCTGTTGCAAGCCTTACTGAATGAAATGTAGACACAAAGACGAAGTATTCTAGTCCGAGCTTTGAAATAATAGAGAGAACTTGGTGACTCTCCTCCTTGGATTTGTTAATTCCACAACCCTTGATTTGAAGCAATAGATCATTATATTTGGTGAAGAAGTCTTGAATTTTGTCATAGTTCCGTGGATTCAATGACAGCAGCTCCACTTCGAGCAGATGTCCTTTCATCTCATCCTATTTCCCGTAGAGATCTTCAACCTTTTCCAAATCTCATTAGGAGTATTGCAGGCAGATACATGAAACTACAACTTTGGAGAGATGCACATGCATATGGATCCGTGGGCCTCACCATATAGTTGAGGGACTTGGATTTCTCTCTGGTTGGAGTGGGTTCCACTTCTATAGCCATGGTAATCCTGTACAACCCTTTATGACAAAGGTATTGAGCTATTTGGTCCTTCCATTCATGATAGTTGTACTATGTTAGGATCGATGCTTTGGGAAACTCCATTTTTTGTCAATTTTCGATCTCCAAGCTGTAATACATACAAAATAAAGTACTGGTGCACCTTTTATCTAGCAACCTGTGGGCCCTGATGCCATGTAAATGTGTTAAAAAACTTGCATAGATGAATCTAGCTAGTAAAGGTTGAACACACAGCTTTGCAGAGCAAAAACACTAAAAGAAAATCGAAAGAAGAAAAGAATGATTCATTAAAAAATAGGTTATAATGCTCATGATATAGCATTATTGGGTGAAGGTCCTAAGGTAATGCACTATAGTGGTGATCAATGAGAAGTCTCAACATCTACAACAAGGTCTGGAGAGAACTAGCAAGTTGCGAAGTGAAAGAAGGAGCAAATTAGGGAGTAAATCATCTAGAAAAACTAACCAGTTGTGGAGTTAAAGAAGGAGCAAATCAAGCAATAAATCATGCAGAAGGAATCTTGCATGTAGTTGCATGCTCTAACTAAGAGTCTGCATGTAGATGTGTAGTATTGCATGTAGTTGCATGCTGTATCTAAGAGTCTGCATGTAGGTGTGTAGTAGGTCCAATACAAATAGCCCTTGGAGCAAGAACTCCATAACGTTCCTGCAATATTTAGACTACACTTTTTGCTCTTATTACAGTTTCCTGTTGGACGGATTCACCGTCTATTAAAATCTCAATTATCTGCAAACGGAAAGGTGGGAGCAAATGCTATTGTATATTGTGTAGGCGTTCTGGAGTATATCACTGCAGAGATTTTAGAACTTGATGGAACTGCCACTAAAGATCTGAAGGTTAAACGTATCACCCCAAGGCATTTGCAGCTTGTTATTAGAGGATACGAAGAACTTGATAACTTGATCAAAGGTACCATTGCGAGTGGAGGTGTCATTCCGCACATTCACAAGGAAATTCTTACAAAATCTGCAAAGAAGCATCAGAGTCAAGCATCAACGGATGGTTGCTGAAATGTTTTGGTCAAAGGAGTGCTGGATCAGTACATTTAGAATTAGGAGTGCAGAGTATTCTAGTCTTGTTTTCTGCTATATGTGTCTATTTTGAACTTAGTGTAAATGGTGATATTTTACTAAATAGATCAATCTCCATTGGAGCAATCCATAACATTTTGACTCGTTTTCGAGTAAATGTGCTTGCCTTGAATGGTGATCAATTTCCTTATGTGCCTTCTATAGTATTTTCGGTGGTTTTCTGATATCTATGTTTGCTCTGAATGGTAATATTTTACTGAATAGATCGATCTCCTTTTGTGACTTCCATATTGTAAAAGCATGATGTAACTCCTCTTTTGTACCCTCCATAGGATGAAATTCTATAAATAAGTGCAGGATGAAAGTCTAGAAATAAGTGCATTACCACCATGATCATCTAGTAAGTACGGGCTGTGAAATAACGATAAATCCAATCATGTTAACGTCTGGATTAGTCATTGGTTAAAACTATGCAGATGAACGAGTGTGCTTTCTTCGAATATTTAAAAGGATTTTAACAAAATGGACCACATATAACATATGGAAGTACCCAATTAATTTTCCATCGGACAAAAACCTGGACAACAAATGAAAAGTGTACGAAACCTGTTTTCTTTATTCATATTTATTTTCATATGTCATTTACGGAGCGACTTGTCTGACTGGGGAAGCTTTTGGTATAATGGTTTGGAAATTGTTCTTCTTCTTTTCTTTTCAAATGCTGTGTTTGAATGGATTTTTTTAATAGTGGGAATGGATTCTGCAATTTGACATATATAACTTGAATTTTAAAAAATTTCAAGAAATTTTATTAAAATGCACGAAGAAAACTGTTTTTCTTCCGGGCAAAATTTTTCCCATTTATTATTGGTTAATGAGTATGTTATTAAGATTGTATGAAATTTATATAAAATTAGATGTTTATTAGATAGTTAATTTTTTATATACGATTGACAGTCGAGAAATTATGGAAATAGATTCAGCCGTATGCCAATGCCTGATTTTTTCGAAATCCTGCTTGAATTTTTATTGTTTTTTGGTTGAAATTGTGACCGTGTCAGAATACGCATACAAAATTGAAACGCAAACCTCCATTATAGCTTTAAAATGGTTCATCTTTGAAAATTATGATGGAATACAACAAATCCAAACTTATTTGCCGCACTGTCAAAATGACGAACTGTCAAATTCTTTGAGCAATATCACCCACTAATCCCTGCCCATCGGGGAAAATCATGTCCACCTCACTCCAACAAATCATTGCGATGCTCAGATTAAAAAATTCGTATGTTAGAATGCCTATTCCATATATTAGAGTTTCCCGTTAATGTTAGAATTGCTGGTCTCTCAAGAACTGTGCCAACCCATGTGACAACATAATTCTTATGTTTTCAAACCTGGTTCGCACTAGAATCTGGACGTTGTTGAACCGTGCCTGATGTTGGTGGTAACGATCCGCACACCCAATTCAAACCTCCATTGCGGCTTTATATGTAAGCATCATTGGAGCTTCAAACCGTTGGAAGAGTAGATGCGGAGGAGATGCGGAGGCATACGTGGGAGAGAGAGGAATTCAGAGTCGTTTTATATTGAGAGTGGGAGTTAACTATGAAGATAAAAACGTTAGCAAAAATTCTCTATGGCTAAACCAATTTTGTGTGGCATCCTTCCATTTCTCATATCTCTTTTCCATGCAACATTGTATCTAGCCTTGTCTTTGATAACTTAAATTTGCAACGTAAGTTGCAATGGTTTGAAATTTTCAAATTAAACATTATCAAGTTGATAGCATTGGTGGTTACTTCTCCTCTACAGCCTAAATTTGAAAGTTGGGTTGCACTAGTTTGATTTTTCAAATTAGAGATTATGAAGTTGATAGCGTTGGTATCCAATTGTACGTAAAAAAGTTTAAGTCTATATGTTGGTTATAAAAATGATTATGTAAGACTTGAATTGCCCTAGGACAATGTAACATTCTAAATGATATTCATTGCTAATTTTTTTTATGGGATATTTAAATCTTAAAGCTAATAGTCGTTAAGATGATAATAGTATAATCAAGTTGCAATCATTAAAGCATATTTGCTATTCAAAGGTGGTTAAAGCATCTTTGTTATCAAGAGGTCATGGGTTGAATTCTTTTTAGGTGGATCTACTTATTGAGAGGTCACAACATCTTTGCTATTGAAACGTCACGAGTTGAATTCTCTTCAGGTGGATCTACTTATTGAGAGGTCACAGATTCAATTCTGTTTGGGTGGATTGACCTAGTTCAAATATTTAGGGATGGGGAGGTGCATTCGCTTCCCCGCCATCAAATAGATCTGCAAGATGATGCCCAAATTCAACAATCTAGAATCAATATGGTAGAAGACGAGGTGGATGAGCTTCACCGCCATTAGATAAACGTGCACTACCAAAGAAATCGATAAGACAATAGAAGAATGACCAACAATTCCCTAGGGACTCATCAGGGAAAAATGTCCTTAGACCCACCTCCACAACATATGATTCCGCTAGTAAATGTATTCACCTATGTCAATAGTACTAGCTATAATTTTAGTTTTTTCTTTAAATATACTTATAGCAAAAATCTTAAATATAAAATTTGAATTTTCTCTCCTTCTCGCACTTCAATATTTTGTTCTTCTACTCAAAATGTCAATCTCCCCTAATCTTTGTTGAAAAGTGTAACTAGGTTCGGTCTTCATAACGACATTTAATTATGATTTTATGTAATGAGATGGAAAGAAGAAAAATAAAATTATTGTATTGACTTGCTTCATTGGTTTCATGAGAAAGACATTTTATTTTTGAGTCAAGACTTCAATTGAGAGTCTTTAGGATTTATTTTTCATTTAGTCATAAAATATTAGATTCATTGTAATCCAATGAAGATATGTTACACTTTGTAAAAGGCCAAACTTGTCTATGAAAAGTATCCTCCATGACCTTGTCACTTATCCTCTTCAAGTCGGCCTACAACAATGGTAGAAACTGCTAGAAGAAGTCAGTGTAAACACAAGTGATCATGTCGGCCTAAATGGCATAAGGAAAGGTGTAAATATAAGCCACACTTGACCCCACTTAGGGAGAGAAACTCGACAAAAATTCGATCAAGAATAAGTGCAAAGTAGAGTACAGCAAAAAGAAGTGCAAAGAAGAAGGTATAGTGAAGGATATTCTTCTGGTATTGCAAAGTAACAATTTCTTCTAGGATCAAAGAAGAATAGGTTTCTTCTAGGGCAATGAAGAAGATATTTTTATGGGCAAGTCAAGAATAGGTTTCTTCCGGGCAAGCAAAGGAGAGGTTTCTTCTAGCCAAGTGAAGGAGATGATTCTTCTGGGTTATCAAAGGAAGGATTCTTCTGGGATCTAGAGACCAAGTTTCTTTAGAAGAGACAAGTGCCGCCTAGAGACCAGGATTCTCTAGTTGAAGTTGAGAAGAAATGGTGTGAAGTATAGAGACCCATTTTCTTTAGAAGGATCTAAGCAGAGTAGTTCAAAATCAAGAAGAAAGTCTAGAAAGGGAAGAGGTAGAGCATCAAGATTAGTGACAAGGTTCTTGGGAGGATACTAGATTCAAAGGTTGTTATGAAACGAGTTCACAAAAAGATAGAATAGATAGATCAACACCTTAGAAATCAGCCTCTTCAAGGGGGCAAACTCCTTTACATTACAAAAATTAACAATTATTGGATGATACAAATGAGAAGACATTCTTTCATATAGGAGTCTAATGGGTTACACTTTGTAAAAGTTCAAACTTGTCTATGAAAATTATCCTCCACGACCTTGACACTTATCCTCTTCAAGTCGGCTTACAATGATGGAAGAAACTCCTAGAAGAAGTCAGCCTAACCACAAGTGATCATGTCAGCTTAAAGTACATGAGGAAAGGTGTATATATAAGCCACACTCGACCTCACTTAGGGAAAGAAAATCGACAACAATTTTATCAAGAACAAGTGCAAAGTAGAGTCCAACAAAAAGAAGTGTGAAGAAGAACGTATAACGAAGGAGATTCTTCTGGTATTGCAAAGTAAGGGTTTCTTCTGGAATCAAAGAAGAATAGGTTTCTTCTGGGGCAGCGATGAAGAGATTTTTATCGGCAAGTGAAGATTAGGTTTCTTCTGGGAAAGTGAAAGAGAAGTTTCTTTTGGACAAGTGAAGGGTAGGTTTCTTCTGGGGCATCAAAGGAAGAATTCTTCTGGGATCTAGAGATTGAGTTTCTTTATAAGAGACTAGTGATATCATAGAGACCAAGATTCTCTAGTTGAAGTTGAGAAGAAACTATATGAAGTATAAAGACCCAATTCCTATAGAAGGAGCCAAGGAGAGCAGCGAGAAATCAAGCAGAAATTCAAGAAAGGGAAGAGGTAGAGCACCAAGATTAGTACGATGTTCTAGGGAGGATACTAGAGTCAGGGGTTTATATCATGGTCTTGGTACTCATCAATTGATGATCTATAAGAACAATTTTGATTGTGTTTTCCTCTCAAGATTTGAGAGGCTTTGGCCCTTGTTGACAAGCATACATACTATGTAATTTCTCTTTTACTATGCATGCTGGTAATTGTCTTGATGAAAACAACACAATAATAACATAATGAGGAAAATACTATAAGCTAAGAAGCAAAGGTATATCACAATAAATTATCAAGCAGAGAAATTGTTTAACCATTTATGCCCTAGATTTCTTTGCATGGTATCAGAGCTTAGGTGATAAAGTTAAGAAGTGGCATTCCAGCAACTAGACACGTGAGAATGAAGATTCATAAAAGGATCATAGAAAATCCAAGTGCTACCAAGGCAAAGATGTTCAAAGCGCTATATCGAATAAATCTACACGAAAAGGACTCTTGAAATTATCTTCAAGAAGGAAGCAGGAAGAAAAACCGAAACTCTAGAAGCACTTGAAATATAAGGAAGGTTAGATCAAAAGGGGTCATGTGAACCAACAAGTTCATCATCAAGTTCAAGATTCTATCTTCACAGGTCAGTACCTTTTATTATAATCTAATCTAATAAAATTGACTTCATGTTTCAAGGAGAACCATAGGTTGGTTGGGATATCAAACTTCGTTGCATGGAAAAGAAGGATAGACATAGTCGTCGAGGTAAATGAAGTCATTTATCATGTCCATGGAAAGGGCTCCAAGCCATTCGAAGAATAAGGATTGTCTGAAAACATGGAGGGGATCTCAAGGATCAAAATATTCTTAAAGAATCCATTAAAGGTCCTCTCATTTCCTATGTCGCCAAGTTGGAGACATTGGAAGAAATATATGATAAGTTGGTAGAACTTTTGTCTGAAAGTATGATAGGAAAGATCATATCACTTAGATTTTATCTATATAAATTGAAGTTATCAAATGAAGAAGGGATATAGGTTGCCCCTTAACAGCATCTCAAATAAAAGGTCAACTACATGATGTAGGAGAGATCTTATTTGATAACAAAATGATCTCCATTATTCTAAATGCTTTGAGTGATAAGAAAGGTAACTTCATATCTACTAGGGAAGAGGAAACTATCCCATTCATCAAACTATGGTCTCTCTACAAGTCAAAGGAAGACAAGTTGAAGGAAGAAATTAACAAAAGATCAGATAGAAGGGATCAATCAGTAACAAGAAGAAAAGGGAAATTTGGAAAGTTTGGTCCTCTAAAGAAAAAAATAGCATCACTAAGGAAATATTATATCATTGTTATAATCTTTGCCAACATGATAGAAGCATTAGAAGTAAGAGCTCATGACATGGGAAGACGAAAGAATGTTTACAATAAATTCTATTATTCGCAAAGAATGAGAGCTCTTGGAAACATCATATAAACCTTAATTGACACTTATAGAAAGAAGTAGACTTCATCATTGACAGGGATCATCAAACATTAGTCAATAAAGAAACATCTTCTAGGTGAGGATATGAAAGATCCTCAAGTTTCTCTGATGGAATCTTTATCAAAGGATTCATCGATTTAGAAAACCATATTGAAGGATCTAATATCCTTCCAGATGTCGTGAAAGAAGAGTGATATGAAGTGAAGCTAGATGGAAAATTGATGGATTACTTTTTGATGAAATGAGGACATGAATAACTCATGGATGAAAGTGATGGATGGTCTGTGCCCTATGAATAAGTCCCTGAAAGATGAATATTCCATGACAAAAGAAATTTATGACATCAAATAAGA
Organism: Pinus taeda; assembly: GCA_000404065.3. Lineage (NCBI taxonomy): Eukaryota > Viridiplantae > Streptophyta > Pinopsida > Pinales > Pinaceae > Pinus > Pinus taeda. The sequence continues at coordinate 67,828 of APFE030166072.1, forward strand.
GAGGAGTTCTTCAAGTAGTTGGTTGTTCCACATGAGGAGCTGATGTAGCTCCTTAGTTTAGAGGGATCCTAAAAAATAATTTTCTTACTTGAAAGAAACTTGGAAATTTGTAAGCCAAGAGGGGGCTTAGATACATTCCTTTTGGTAGGAATGAGTACATTCCTTTTGTTAGGAATGAGTATATTCCTTTATTGGAATATCTCCTCCCTTTTTGAGAGTAAGAGATAGACATGTCATTCTGGTACTCACATGGGAAGACAGAATGGAGGATTGAGTAATCATTTGGCATTTGATAATCTTTCAGGATGAAATAGGGAATTCAAAATAAAGAGTAGTTGTGGAGGATGGATATTCTTTGAGGGTTCAAGAGTACAAGAGAAGACAAAATAAGTGTATTACATTGAATAAGAGAAAAGTTCTTCATGCAGCTCGTTGTTCCACATGAGGTGTTGTTATAGGTCCCTAGTTTAGAGGGAGACCTAAAAAGAAGTTTCTTACTCGGAAGAAACTTGGAAATTCCTAAGCCAAGAGGGAGCCTGAAAAAGAAGTTTCTTACTTGAAAGAAACTCAGAAATTCCTAAGACAAGTGCTAGCTTAGGTACATTCCTTTTGGTAGGAATGAGTATATTATTTTATTGGAATATGTCCTCTGTATTTGAGAGGGAGAGATAGACATATCATTCTCCTCTTAACCTGGGAAGACATAATGGAGGATTGACTAATCATTTGGCATCTGATACTCTTTGAAGATGAAATAGGGAATCCTATAGAGAGAGTAGGTTTGGGGAATTGATATTCTTTGAGGGTTGGGGAGTCCAAGATAAGAATAGTCCTCATGGAACACACCCTGAGTACCTGGGAAGTGATGTTCCAAGAGATATAATGATGACAATGTCTATAAATCTTTGGTCTCGCCAACATTGAGCTCACATCATGTGGAGATAAGGAGATGGTAGTTAAGGCCTTACTATGTAACAATGCTGGTTAATATGATGGTATACAAGTTTTCTTAAGTGGGAATGGGCTGTAATGATTATATCCAAAGGAAATCATGACAAGCATATTATACAATAAGAAGAAGTAAAGAAAATAAAATAACTATGGGCCAATGGAGCATAATTTTCAATGTTTGCTTATAAGCTACATTTTGTTATTTTTTATCATTTTTTTGTTATAGATCATTGGTTAGAAGATGATCATGAGAGATTTTGTAGATTATCATGCCACATTGTTTAAAGTTACAACGTCCACCTCACTATCATAAATATTCTAGACTTTTTGTGTCAAACTATTGGGAAAACCGTTGAAGGGATGCGTGAGATTTTAACAGTCAAGAATGTAAATTGATTGGTAAATCATTGTGAAATGAGTTCACTTCTTTTGCACATTAATTTGGTAACGTGTCATTACGTTTATTTTTTTTGCAAACATTTTGTTATTGTACACAATATAGTTTTTTAGCACTTTGTTCCGTGTGAGTAGCAATAGTTTAATGTTTGCAATTTAAGGTATCTGTGGGAGAGAGAGGAATGCATAGTCATTTTATATTGAAGCATCATTGGAGGATTGAATGGGGAGGCCTCAGTGTAAGAGGGAAGGGAATTTATATTAGTTTGTAGACCTTTCATACATGCACAGTTTCAGGATATCAAATACCAAGAACTTTTATGATATGTTTTAAGCTTTATGAATTGTTTCAAATACATCTGTTAACACAATTAATACTCTCAACTTTTACCTTTTTGTTATTTATTTAGCTATTTTTTTGTGATATATAAAGTCTAACACTAAGGAGATGTAATAGAATTTTTAAATATTTGAATTTCTTTAACTTTTTGGGCCAGGGAATCAGAAAGTCTAGTGATATGGGCTTATTATCATTACTGTACAATTTATTTATTGATTAGTTAGAATGGTTTGAATCACTCTTAGATGTTAGATAATTTTAGATATATGAATATGAATTTTGTATTTACATTTACTTTACATTTTTACAAGTTTGGTAAGTGAGCATCTTCTCTCACTCTTTGTTTGTATTATTAATTTCCCAAAAAACAAACACTTAAACTATATAATTTTTAAATTCTTTATTAATATTTATTTGAACTTTTACCACAATTTTATAAACTGACCTAAATTCCTTGAATATTTTAATCTAGCTTAT
>APFE030166072.1:71816-84721 GCA_000404065.3 Pinus taeda
TAAAAATGATGTGGTGGTGCATGTCTTAACTTTTCCTTGATTCATGGGAATAACCCTAGGAGTTTATGTATTGAATAGCATGAAATAAAACTTCAATCGAAATGGGATGGGCTAGAACATAAGATGATTGAAATTATAAACATAAATTAATTGTAGTGAATTTCAATGGATTTTTCAGAATATCATCATAATGGTACATGAGTTTCTTTTTTGGGGCAAAAATGTAACCTCCTTAGACTACTTTGTAAGGAGAACGTGGTGGGTTGTTAACCAAAGGTAGGTTTAAAATTCTCTATCACCGCCCTGTAAACCCTAGCCAATCTTCAAAACTATACTCACATATATATATTCACCCATGCACAAGGAATGTAGTCATAGATGATCTATATATAGAGAGAGATCACAAAACCCCACAAGTGTGTCACTGATTGCTTGGAAGCGTGGAGAGTGAGAAGGTTGGGCATCTACAACTTATCTACAACTTCTGAAAATGCCACTAGGTAATCTTGTAATACTACTTATTTCCAATTATATCCACCTTTTAACACCTTTTCATGCATATGTAGAAATCTTTCAGCTCTTTCCTATGGTTTATATTATGCATAATCCATTTTTGCTCTTTTGGCTAGCGGCATATTTGGATAACCCATTTGTTAAATTGGACTATTTCTATTTTTGATGTATGTGTGTGTGACAGGAAGCCTGAGGGTAACAAAAGAGAAGGGCAGAGAATCCGTGCTGAAGGGTCACACACGAAAAGAGGCTAAGTCTAGTGGTGACCAGATAGTTGTGGCACTGCATGTGAAGCCTTGCAAGAAGACATCGATCTTGTGAGAAAGCTTGGGTGGACTCTTGGACCTGAAGGAAAGTCTCGAGGTTGGGAGGATTGGAAGTCAAGTCTCAAGGTTGGGAGGATTGGAATCTGTTAAATTACAAAGGTGACTTGAACAGTTGAATTTTTCCTTTATTTACCGTTCTTAGGTAAGTAAAACTACTTGGAGAAAATTTATTTAAATACGAGATGATAGAGTAAATGATTAGTTCTGGAAAAATAATCTTATTGAAAACATGGAAATGTAAACACTGTACATTAATATCCTAAAGTAGGAGAGCAAATATTTCCATAAATCATAGAAAGAGATTTTTTCTAGTACAAACTTAGAAACTTACTTGAAAAGGAAAGAATTAAGCTAAGCAAGAACAAAAATTACCAAAGAGGCATAATTTTATTACAATAAAGGAATATGTATTATTTCCTTGACAGAACTAAAACCACATAATAAATATAGAGGAATACTTGCGCCGAGGCCTGTCCTACTACTACCTTTGAGAACCATAAAAAACATTTTATATTACTGGTAGGTAACTTGAAACCATATAGTGCAGTAAAGCATCAAGAAAATTCAAGAAGTATTGTAATACATATATTGCCAAAAAATAACTGGGAAATCAAAATCACACCTGTAGGACCTGATACGCCAATGGGCCAGTGCAAGACTCTTAGTTTTAAGTCCTCATTTTCTGCGAATAATAAGCCTAATTACATATAAAATTTTAAAGAGAGAAATTTTGAATTATAATCTTTAAACCCATATAAACATTGTAGAAAAACATGAAATAACATAACCAGAACGAAATGAATCACTGAAAGACCATATATACAAATCAGGGCCTGATTATTGCACAAATAATAAAAGAAGTTAACAGCACGCATCGTACCCCATAAATAGAGAGATACAGGAGCTTTAGGATTAGCATGTCAAAAAAGATATTAACGAATTTTGAACCAATAAATCATTAGCATTATATAACGAGTCGAACCAGTAATGAGAAAAATCATAAAAAGCGTTCATTAATATTAGAAGATGTTCCATAATAAATAATACAATTAAACAATCGTTGGACGAAGTTCTAGAGTAAATAAGACAATTAATTGAACACTATCAAATAGTACAAGGGACCTTCTAGTCTAACCCTAAGGTTTTGCCGGATAAACCCAGAAGTCTAAAAAAGTCACTCAAACAGTTGATAAGTGTTTCCCTTAAACCAAAAACTACATATAACTTAAATACAAACTACAACAACGAGTATTCAAGAGCAAATCCCCTTTTTCTTAGATAATACATATACATCTGGAGCACCAAGAATAATACAATTGAAATCTAAAACATTCCAATAGAATTCATTTAAGGACAAGACTGTGTGTCTCTCTACCTAGCTAATAGATGTCCACGAGCAAACAATGAGCATACCCGTGAACCCATTAAAGTCTTTAGAGTGTAGGTATCAGAAATTGGTGAAAACCACCTTTGAAATGGAATAACAAGACCTCCCTAGAAGAACCTGCAACTCCAATACCAAGAACTGTCAGGTGGTATCATTCTAACTGCAAAGAAGGAAACTCAAGGAAAGTGCAACAAAGTATAAGGGACTACTTGATAAGGGCCCCGTATGGGTGGTGGAACTGCCTGCTCAGAGGCCTTCATAGAAGCCAAACTATATTCTTCACTGCTCAAACCACTCAGGGACAAAACCCTAGTATCATATCTAAAAAACAAGACGTCCATAAATTCCAAAAGAGGTTGTCAGAAGACCCATCATCCGTTGGATTAGCACCGTTGTCTGATCACCATTGATGTAACAAGGAGAATGAGGTAGGAGGGACAACTAGAGAGTAGATGACAAGGTAGTCAAGGCTTTCTCCCGCCACAACTCGAAGGCAGAGTATAATGACAATAATAATACTGTATAACGCCCGTAATAACTCTGTGTATAACTAATCAATAATACCAAGACTTGATTGTAAATGCATTGAAATATATGCAAATGGTATTGTATAATAATATTCAGCCTTATAATAATATATGATTGTTTTACTATGTTTAACGAGTAATTGCAATTACAATTATCATAAAGAACTATGGTAGAATGTAATTTTTGAATTATGTATTATGTTGAATTGCATGGAGACGTGACAAGTGGTATCAGAGCCAAGGTTATCAAACTGAGGCCTCTAGAAAACTAATGACTGATAGTGTTGTGTATACTCAACAAAAGAAGTAGGAGAAAGTACTGTGAGAAGGATAGATAAAGCTCCCCACCAAATCATAACAGGCTTAGGACCTACAACTATCCCTGAGGCCAAACCTAAAGTATGGGTGCAGTAGGGAGAAGAATCTTGTAGCACCAACCCTACAACATTGGAGACCTTGAAAGAATTAAATAGTGAGATGTCCTGATTGAAAGCTAACAATGAAAGTTTAATGCCGGAACAAGAGAAGATTATTAAAAGTCGATTAGATGAGTAAAATCAAAGTTAACCAATTCTCAACCAAGAACATGGGCACATGTTAGGAGAGCAAGAATATCATATAGAGTATGTGGAAATAGAAGAAGGGGAAGAAAATCAAGAGGAAAAGGCAAATAATGTCTCAGAGCATAAAACAAAAAAGGGGCAGAGGACATAACTGCAAGGAGAATTTCGTAAAATAAAGCCGCTCCTCATTGATAGCGAACAAGAAGAGCTAGTTGAAGCCTGGCTCATTAATATGACTAAATACTTTCAACTATATGAATATTATCACAATTTAAAGGCTTACTTGGCCAGTTTTCAGCTGCAAGGGAAATCCACCCTATGGTGGGAAGAGGTAAAGACCATCTGAGGGCTGAATGAACAAAGCATAACATGGGAAAAGTTTCAAAGATATTTTAAAGAAAGGTATTTAAGTTAATGGTTCTACAATGAAAAAGAAAACTATTATCACAACCTACGATTAGGACAGCCAACAATGGATGAGTTCGTTACAAAATTTACCTCCTTACTTCGGTATGTTCCTTACATACGAGAAGAGAAGACAAAAGTGCAGCGATTTATTAGTAGCTTACCGATGTTCATGAATGAATTTATTGAGTTTGACAACCCAATAACAATGGATAACGTTATGCGAAATACCAAGAATGTTATCAGAAAAGTAAATAGAAAGGAGAAGTGATGGGAAAGAAATGGATTGACAAGAATGGTAACACTTTTTCTATTGATAATAAAGGGAACAAGAGAAATATCAATAGAGGACCTCCCAGAGGATAGATAAACAAAAATATACATAGAAATTAGTCCAAATTTATACCTCCCAATGAACCCAAATCCAATGAGAAATCAGGAAGAAGTGAAGTTGAAGCAACAACAAGACCCCCAATACAATGTTGGGAATGTGGAGGGCCACATTACATTAATAATTGTCCTAACTACAAGGGTGCTAAACATATTTCATAGATTTAGGAAGCATCCACACTAGGATATGTAGCCAGTAGTATTCCAAGTGCTGCCCTTGAAGATCTTCAGGCAGAGTACCAACCAACTCTGGCGGAATTCAAAGGTAAAATATTTGATCATGCTATATCCGTTTTAATTGACCTAGGAGCTATGTTATGTTATTTTAGTCCAACGATAGTTGATCAATGTGGTTTACAAGTTGTCAAGTTCAAAAATCCTTGGTTAATACAACTAGAAATAGGGGTAAAGATACATGTGTTGGCAAAGGTCAACAACTATTCATTAGAAATAGCAAGTCAACCTTTGGTGGCAGATCTAAATGTATTACTCCTACGGTCATATGATGTTCTAATAGGCATGGACTGACTGGAGGAGCATTGGTCCCTTATAAACTGTAAAACAAAAGTTATCTACTACATGGATGAGCAAGGAAACAAATAGGAGATTCAAGGCATTTTGAGACCACTAAAACTATGACCAATAACCACCTCTCAATTAGGAAATGGAATCGGAAAAGGATGCCAGATTTACGCGATTCAAGTGGGCTATGCCAACTCAAAAGATAAGTCTGTTCCTTGGAGAGTATCCCTGTGATACAAAATTTTCCAGATGTATTTCCTGAATAAATTATAGGGCTACCTCCAAAAAGCAACATATATTTTACCATTGAACTAGTACTAGGAGCAACCCCTGTGTCCTGAGCTCTTTATCGTATGAGTATACCAGAGCTGATGGAATTAAAAATGAAATTATAGGAGTTATTGGATGAAAATTATATCAACCCAAGTGTATCGCCTTAGAGAGCCCCCATAATATTCGCCAAAAAGAAGGACGAGACCCTATGTATGTGCATGGATTATCGTCGACTAAATAAGCTGACCATTAAGAACAAGTGCCCTTTACCTCGCATAGACGAACTATTTGATCATGTGAATGGTGTGATGGTGTTTTCAAAGATTGATCTATGGTTGGGATAACATCAGATCAGAATCAAGGAGGAAGAGATAGCTAAAATGCCCTTCAGGACTTGCTATGGACATCGCAAGTTCGTGGTGTTACCCTTCGGACCGACTAATGACCCCATGACTTTTATGTGTCTAATGAATAATATATTTCATTAGTGTTTAGGTAAATTTGTGTTAATTTCTATTGATGATATACTAGTTTATTCCTGAAAAATTGAAGAACGTAAAGAGCATCTCAGGATAGTGTTGCAAACTCTCAGGGAACATCAATTATATCCAAAATTTAACAAGTGTGATTTATTTAAAGAGAAGATTTAGTATTTATGCCACATCATTACCAAAGACGGAATCCCTGTAGACCCTGAAAAAATAAACACCATAATGCAATGGCCAATACCGAAAGATGTGGCGGATATAAGATCTTTTATGTGACTAGCGTGATATTATAAATGATTTGTTGAAGTATTCTCCAAGGTGGTCTATCCTATTACCTCCCTATAGAAGAAGGGAAAAACCTTTAAATGGACAGTTGAATGCCAACAGAGCTCAGAACAGCTCAAGCATTTACTTACCACTACAACAATCTTAAGCATAGAAGATCCAAGTAAGGACTATGTGGTATGTACAGACACTAACAAGGAAGGGGTAGGTGTTGTTTTAATCGAAGAAGGTAGAGTAATCACCTATGAATCTAGAAATTTGAAGGAGCATGAGTAGTGTGGAGTACTAAAGAAGGTATGTTTTTATTAATTATTTTGTCATCTTTTCATTAAAACTCATAACCTCTTTGCATCATGAACTACGTGGATAATAAGAAATCATGCCAAAATCTATAGGATTTATACGCAACAAAAAAATACTAATAATTGTCATTTCTTATGCAGAAAAAGAGAAAAAAAAAAGATTTTTGTTCCAAAGAAAAAGACAAGTGCAAGTTAACTGCTATCCCTTTGGCGGGAAACCATATGCAAACAACGCAATCTAAATTAAAACATATCAGCTAAGGAAAGGAAAAGGAGATATCGACTCGGTGCAAGAAAGCAAACGGATAACTGGGAATTAACAGTTTGGCGAATCCCTCAGGATCCTTTGATCGTGAGGGATCACTGGCTTAACTCTTTTTGCATCCTTGATATCTCCTCTTTAGCTGTTATAAAAACGGGCAGCACTGCTAGCCCGGGGGACAATCTACTGTTAATTTCTATGTAACTCTTCTATGTATTTGAAACTTTGATCATCGACTCTCATTGAGGAGTGATCCACTGTAACTCTATTTTAATGATTTAATATAAATCTAGTTGTTGTTCCATCTTTGATCCTCGAATAATTTGAAGCGGTGTGTCCCTGGAGGCTAAGGGCCGGACCCTGGTGGAACACTTGCTCCTGTACCATTATCTTTAGTTCGTGCGTGGTTTTCATTATCAGTTTTGTTTAGTAATCTGATGTGTTTCTCTATTTTACATCTCGGTTCTGTTAAATTCGATTTATATTCGACTGAGTAATATCATTCTCTGTGATAGGAATGTCGTATTGTTCATTCTGACTCTGTAGCACATTGATGTTCCTTTAATCTTTAATTATAACATTGCTGGTCTTTACAAAATGCTATTGCTGTTCAATTACAGAGTACCTATGTTGTAACATTCACAAATTGGTATTACTGTATTCATCTTTGGTTTACATTTAATTGCAATTGTTGATTCAACTGACATTGCTATTCCATTACGAATTACAATCATTATTCTTTATAACTAAGATTGATATTTGTGGTATCGAAATCAGATTACTCTTTTCCTCAATACTAAGGCATGCCATGTGTGTTATTTATCTTAGTTTATTGTGCATTTACTTTTGGATCTAAGTGCTATTCTATATTTCATTGCTAATCAATTGTCGTTCTATTTCTGTGAGCTATCCGATTTATTCTTAAAGTAAAGATTGCTATCTGATTTCTGTAGGATACAATGCTGCACTTATTTATGTAGACTAAGGTGTTGATGTTTATAGGAATTAGTTGATGTTACATTTTCTAGTTGTTGTTCCATTTCTTAGTTTTTGTTCCATTTCCTAGTTGTTGTTGCATTTCTTGTTATTTGCGTTATCATTTCTTTGGTGTGTAGAATGATTTGAAATTGTAGTGGGCATTGACATTTCTTGTCTAGTTCCCAGACTGGTGATCTGTACCTTGATTATCTTTAGTTACATTAGTTTACAGAGGGATGCGTTATTGTTACTGAACCCTTGACTGATAAATTGCTTAGTTTCCTGAACGCATGATTTCAGCCTTAAAATGCTTTGCCATAAGTAGATCTTGTTTTAAGCATCCATTTACTTTTGTATTTTGAGCACTATACTACTAGCATTACTCTAACAAATGACAGCCTCAAACTGACTATGCTCTTTGAAATAAAAAATCGTTCCTGGATTGACAGGTTAATGTGAGGTAATTAGATGTGAAAAAGACCCTTTTTACGACTCGACAAGCAGAAATACTCATCTTATGACTTAAAATTGACAGTTGTTTTTCATGCACTAAAAATGCAGTGACACTATTTGATGGGTAAGAAATTCCTTTTAATGACTGGCCATAACATCTTGACTAATTATTTTAAGCAGTGCACTTTGAATGCCAGGGAAGCCAGGTGGGTAGACTTTCCAAGTAGTTTTGATTTTGAAATCAAACAATTGAAAGAAAAGAAGAACCAGGTAGCTGATGCCTTAATTCGAAAGATACATTGTCTTTACGAAATCTCTTACAGTGAGGTGTGGAGCACCGTCAATGAACTTGTTAAAGAAGCAACCGAGTGAGATCTTGAATACCAATTTTTAGGATAGCAAGCTCAAACTACAAAGAACCATGAACATCAAGGAGGATATGAAATGAATCCTACACGTATGCTGATTAATAAGAAGAGATTGTATGTGCCTAACCAAAACAACATTAAGGATTTGATTTTGGATGAATATCATAAGAGTCCCTATACATGACACCCACGATACCAAAAAGTAATTCCTGCACTCTTCATAGAATACTACTGGTTCGGTATGCAAAAGAATGTAGTAGAGTACCTGACTCACTACCTAGAATGTGAGCAAGTAAAAACAAAACACCAACATCGTGCTAGATTATTGCATCCATTACCAATCTCAGAATGGAAATGGGAGACCATCTCCCTCGACTTCATCACGGTATTACCTAGATCTAAAAAGAAAAATGACTCAATAATGGTGGTAGTGGACGAATTAAGCAAATCAACTCATTTCATACTATTACAATCCACCTACACGGTAGTGCAAATTGCCAACATATTCATGCAGAACATTTTCATATTACATGGGCTACCAAAAACTGTAATTTCTGATTGTGATGTAAAATTTACATCAACCTTCTAGAAAGCGCTGTTTGAAGGGTTAGCTACACAGTTAAACTTCAACAACACCTATCACCCTCAGAGGGATGGGCAGACAGAGTGCATAAATAAGGTGGTGGAAGACATTCCATGAACTTATGTGATGGAAAAACCCTCCAAACGGGAAGATTACTTACATCTAGACTAATTTGCGTATAACAATAACTATCATACGTCCTTACAAATCAGCCTGTTTGAAGTTTTGTATAGACATATGTGCCGCACACCATCTAGTTAGGGAGGACTCGAGGACAACTTGATGTTGGGACTCAAAATGTTAAAAGAAATGGAAGAAATGGTTAAGAAGGTTCATTCGAATTTAAGGTCTGCGTAAGATGGACAAAAGAACTTTGTCGATCGAAAAAGGAATTTAAGAGAATTCCAAGTAGGGGATCATGTGTATGTAAGGGTACGCCCAAAAGAAAGTAACTTACAATGGAGCGGGTGTGCTAAATTAGCACCCCGATTTTGTGGTCCATTACAAATATCGGCATAGGTGGGGCTAGTGGCATACCAGCTCACCTTTCCCAGCCACATTTGAGTACACAAGGTTTTCCATGTATTCGTACTAAAAGGATATGTTTATGATCCTAAACATATAATCAGTTGGCAAGATATATATGTAAAAGGATTTTCTCAAATAAAGTCAAAGCAGAAACTAATGATAATAAAAACTAACTACATTTTTTTGCTTATGTAGGTCGAGCCGAAAGGAGAATTCTTGGTTGAACCTGTGGTTATACTCGATCGGGGAGAACTAATGTTGCGTAAATGAGTTATCACCCTGGTTAAAGTGCAATGGCAGCATTATGGGGCATATGAGGCCACATGGGACGATGAGCAGCTCATGATGAAAGCTTTTTGGGTTTATTTATAGCAGAAAAGAATCGAGACAGTGTTTAATTTTAAGGGGAGATGTGATGTTCCTAGAAAACTGTAATTATTTTTATTTTATCATAGTAAAAAAAATTGTATATTATGGTTATTGTTTGAATTAAGTATTTAAATTTGATAATAATAAAGAAAACTATTTTGGAGTGTTAAAAAATCTTATAAATTTTCACATCAAGAAAGTTAGGATAGGAAGTTTCCCAACGCTAACTACTTCCCTGATTATGAATTATCCAAGGAAAGGACTCAAGAGGGTAGATAAGAAACCTTAGAGTAACAGAGGAGAAGGGGAGAGAATTCATGTTGAAGGGTCAAATGGGAAAAGAGGCTAACTCTAATGGTGACCATATAGTTGTGGCACTCTTTGTGAAGTGTTACAGGAAAACATCAATATTCTGAGCAAGATTGGGGGAAGACTCGAACCTAAAGGAAATTCTCAAGGTTGGGAGGATTGGAATCTGTTAAATTATAGGGGTGACTGCAATAGTTACATTTTTACTTTATTTACTGTTCTTAGGTAAGTAAAACAACTTGGAGAAACATTATATAAATGTGAGATGATGGAGTAAATGCTCAGTTCTAGAAAAAATATTGTTATTGAAAACTTGGAAATTTAAGCATTGTACAATAATATCCTGAAGTAGGAGTAGCTATTTCCATAAATCATCGAAAGAGATTTTTTCTAGTTCAGACATAAATTTAAGAATTTAGTACAGAATTCGAAACTTACTTAGAAAGGAAAGAATTAAACTAAGCAAGAACAATAATTACTAGAGTGAATCTTGGCATACTTCAATTACAAGGAAGGAATACATATTATTTCCTTGATAGAACTAAAACCACATAATAAATATAGAGGAAAACTTGGACCAAGGTCTGTCCTACTGCTATCTTTGAGAACCATAATATAAATTTTATATTACTGGTAGGTCGCCGAAACCATATAGTAGTGTAGTACTCTAAAGCATCAAGGAAATTCTAGAAGTATCTAATACAAAGATTGCCATCAAATAACCAGGAAATCAAAATTAGACTCGTAGGACCTGATACGCCCATGGGAGAGGAAAGACTCACAGTTTCAAGTCCTCGTTTTCCATGAATAATAAGCCTAATTACATATAAAATGTTTAACAAAGAAATTGCGAATTGTAATATTTAAACCCAGATAAACATTGTAGAAAAATTGGAAATAGCATAACCAGAAAGAAGTGAGTCACTCAAAGACCATATATACAAATCACAGCCTAGTTATGTCACAAATAATAAAAGAAGTTAATGGCACGCATCACACCCCAGAAACAGAGAGATGTGGGAGCTTCAGGGTTAGCATGTAAAAAGAAATAGTAACCAATTCTGAAGTAATAAATCATTAGCGTTATATAACGAGTCGAACTAGCCATGAGAAAAAACATAGAAGGCATTCATTACTATTGGAAGAAGTTCCAAAGTAAATAAGACAATTAAACAAGCACTCAATGAAGATCTAGAGTAAATAAGACAATTATTCGAACACTGTCAAATAGTACTAGGGACCTTCCAGTCTAAACATAAGGGTTTGCTAGATAAACACAGAAGTCCAGAACAGTCACCCAAACGGTCGACAATTGTTTTCCTTAAACCAAAAATTACATATAACTTAAATACAAAGTATAATGGCAAGTTTTCAAGAGCAAAGCCCCTTTTGCATAGATAATACATATACATCCGGAGTACCAAGAGTATAACAGTTGAAATCTAAAACCCTTCGAAGAGAATTCATCTAAGGACAAGAATGTTTGTCTCTCTACCCGGTCAAGAGATGCCTGCAAGCAAATAATGAACATACCCGTCAACCCATTGAAGTGTTGAGAGTGTAGGTATCATAAATCGGTGAAAACCATCTTTGAAATTCCTTGGAACATAAAGATTTCACTAGAAGAACGTGTAACTCCAATACCAAGAACCGCTAGGTGGTATCATTATAATTATGAACAAGGAAACTCAAGGAAAGTGGAATAAAGTATAAGGGATTACCTTATAAGGGCCATGTATGTGTGGTGCAACCACCTGTTCAGAGGCCTTGACAGTAGCCAAACTATATTCTTCACTGCTGAAACCAGTCAGAGATGAAACCCTGGTATCATATCCTAAAAACGAGAGAGTCGAGAACTAAATCAGTGAAAATAAAATAAGGCCACCGTAAATTCCAAATGAGATTATTAGAAGACCCATCGTATGGTTGATTAGCTTTGTGGTCTAATCACCGTCGATGCAGCGAGGAGAACGTGGTAAGAGGGACAACTGGAGAGTAGACGATGAGGGAGTCGAGTCCTACTCCTGCCACAACCTGGAGGCAGAGCAGAATGACATGAATAATCCCGTATAAAGCGTGTAATAACTGTGTATAACTAAGTAATAGTACCAAGACTTGATTGTAAACACATTGAAATATATGCAAATGGTATTATATAATAATCTTCAGCCTTATAATAATATGCGATTGTTTTACCATGTTTAATGGGTAAGTGTAAGTACCATTAACATTAAGAACTATGGTAGAATGCAATTTTTTTATTATTATTATGACTTATGTTGAATTACATGGAGACGTGACATCACACCTTATATATAGTAGTATTGTGTCCTTTAATATTTTGTATTTTAACATAGTGGAAAAAGATATTATGAGTCATAACTATTACTTCATTCTCTTTTATTTTGAGGTACTCTCCAACATAGTATGGTAGAGATGGTGTAATATGATGTTTAACATTTTGATTAAATCAAATTACATAAATAAAATGTAATAAAATGATTAATATAATGTAATGTAAATATTTAAGCTCTGTAAAAAGAAAATAAAAGAATGTAAATAAAAATAGCCTTATAAAAATAAAAATAAAAATAAAACTGACCCATGGTGTTGACACATGGTATTGAACCATGATATTTACTGTGGAATATAGCCTAATTAAAGGAGAAAATTAAGCCAACAAAAATCCATCTTTCTTGAATCTACCAAGAGTTGAGAAGGATCAAATATACTGACATGTAGATAAAAAATTAAGATGAATTAAGACCGGTTACATATAAATTTTAATAACACATACCCTTAACATTATTTTATATAATTATATTATTAATTATGATGACTTTATATTTATGTAAGCATTTTATGACAAATATATTTTATAATATGTTTATAATAATAAAATTACTATTGCATCGAGAGAGGTATTCTCCAACCCAATATGGAAGAGATGTTGTAAGGTTAAATTATGTTATGTGATGTTATGTAAACATTTTGACTCAATAAAATTTGATAACAATGAAAATAAATGCAAAATATAATTATAAAATTATAAAAATATAAAAATAAAATTAATG
>APFE030166073.1:0-25211 GCA_000404065.3 Pinus taeda
AAGGTTTAGCATGAATTTCATCAATGTGACAACAAAGAGGTGGATTATTGATTTTAGTTTCAGCTTGCCCCGCTTCAAAATAATTCATTATAGTTCTTGAAACAATACCACTTTGTTCTTTTTCATTCAGAATTTTTTCATAATCTAGACCATTGGTAACAAATATTTCATAATCAACACAAGTGATCATTTCCTTGGGTAATGAAAGTAAAGGAGGATGAGAAATATCATAGGGTAGAATTTCCTCCCCTCAGGTTTGAGATTCTCCTTGACTCACAACTAAAAAAGACAAAAGTTGGCATGACAAAAGTGGGTACTATTAGCCCTGTTGGCATGTGGTCCAAAATGGATCCAAAACACTCTCGAAGTCTTTGAAACCTTCTTAAAGATAATTCAAAAGATAAAAAAAACCGCATGAGAAGAGCCCTTAGAATGGCCGAAAAACACTATCGGGAGGTAAAAAACCAAGGAAATAGAGAAAAATAGAGCTATTGGAGGTGGGAACAGTGAATGCATACGAGCCGTTGGATCTGGCCAATCAACGGTCCAGATCCAGTCAGCAGATCGCAATCGACAGTGGTAATCGACGGATATCAGTGCAGACTATATGGAACATGTGATGGCGATCAACAGAGTCAACGTGGACCGTCGATCAAGCGTGCAGATCGACGACCCACATTGCATCACAGAATCGCAATCGATCGACACAACAGAGTGCTCACCAAACGACCCGGGGTTATCGCGATATGCGATTGCGATCAATCGCATCTTGATATCGCATCAGAGCTTCACAAAGGAGCAGGGCTTATACCTATATAGATGTTCGATGTGATAAACCAGACTCGAAAGGGTTCCTTAAAGCTATTGTATATTGTGTCAGATCCCCCATAAGCCATTTTTACGTTGTTTTCACGATTTTTAATGTATTTTAAAAATACAAAGGAGTAAGGCCGAAGCACCTTGTGATAGCGATGAGGATGGACCCGATAGACGAATAGATCGTATTTAAGGACTTTCGAAGTCTGAAATCAACAATGTTTTGACGAATTTTCACAGTGTTGCAGCGTTTCTCTATGTAAAATAGAAAACGATTGTTTTTTGCATTCCAAAGGCCTGATGCCCTCTTACATTGCAGAATAGGTGGCCACCTCCCCTTTATGCATTATGAAATTATTGTGTAACACTAGAAGAGGGATTCGAGTGGACAAAGACCGGAAGACAGAAAGCCGAAAAAGGGAAAAACAACAGCACAACACAACCGAACCAACAGAAATGGTCATGGAGCATCGCTGGCACGAGCGAGCTACTTGATAGCACGACAAAATTACCAAAATGTGGTTACTCTGCTGTTAGAAAAAGTGACCTCCGAGCCCATGTGTGTCTATTCATGGCATCAAGTCGTTAAAAAGATATAGAGGATATATTAAGACCTCTCGAGCCTCATAGGGTTCGAGAGCATTGTAAAAGGCCTATATATGGTTGAAAGTTCAGAGGATCAAGGGTTCAACATTTGGAGACTGTGGAGACTCTGCTCCTCTCAGCGTCTCATCTTCATTCCAGTAATACAAGCTTCTTTTGCTGTTATATGTTCAATCACCATATTTCCCTCTGTTCTAAGCTTACACTTGAATGGGTTATTCATGTTTTCTTCTTTGTCGAATGCCAAATAACTATCATCTTATCTCTGCGTTGATAAATTAGATTTGTAAGCTTCATTTACTTTCTGTAGCCGGCCATTCATATGTGTTTATGTATGTATCTGTTGGTACAGTCAGGTTTCTCCATCTATTAATTGAATCTATAAACTATTGAGCATTAGTGGTTGAAAGCCTTGTCAACCTGAGTGTGTTCATGCATGTTTTGAGTGAAAATAGAGTTTAAACAGTCATCTGACTTGATCCAAACCCCAATCCATTCCAGTAGTTCAGAGAACGATATTGAAGATTGATATGTTTCTAGGCATCTCTGAGCCACAACCTAGGAGAGCTTCTTAGAGTGCTAACATAATTGGCGCCACTGCCGGGGAAAGGAGACTAAAGCTCAATTTCCATGGGAGATGACATAAATCCAGCTTTGATGATAGACAAGTCTGGACACTTTTTCAGTTGTAATCATCTATCTGGCGACTCTACTGGAGGACGAACCTCTTGGTGACTCCACTTCATAGTTTTGGCTTAGTTTGTGAGGCATACTCAGAGAAATCCTCAGAAGCCACAAGCTGACCCAGTATCTGACCCTAAAAAAATCATCAAAGAAAGAAAGGAATTGCAGAAAGGAGCATCAGGTTCAGGTAGCTCTAAACAATATTCTATATCTCTTCAAGAGAATCTTGTAATAGAACAAATACATATTGAGTGTATAGCATATAATACTAGCAGTGAACAAAAAATCTGAGAGATTCATAGAGGTCCTTATTCTTTAGTTTATCCTCCCGTTCTAAGTCCGAATAAAGCCTCTCCTCCTATCCATCATACTTCTTTAGTCCTATCAGTCAATCCTCAACCCTCTGTCATTCAAACTTCCAGTCCCTTCATAGCCAGCACAACTATGGTAGGCCCACAAGCACCTAACAAAATGGAAAGAATCATAGCTGCTAGGTATGGATCTCTAGTACTGCCCACTCCTTTGAATGCCATGCCTACTAGAGAATATCAGAAGTATAGGCCTAAGTTAATTGGGACTGAAGGTGTTTCAGCTGAGGAACATCTTGAATCATTCTACAACTATGTTGATAACCTAG
This sequence comes from Pinus taeda, assembly GCA_000404065.3. Taxonomy (NCBI): domain Eukaryota; kingdom Viridiplantae; phylum Streptophyta; class Pinopsida; order Pinales; family Pinaceae; genus Pinus; species Pinus taeda. The sequence goes on from APFE030166073.1 coordinate 2,741, forward strand.
ACATTAGTGAAGATGATGTATCGATAAGAGTCTTTGTCCGAAGTCTAGATGGAGAGGCTAGAAAATGGTTCAGAGAACTGACCCTAAGTTCTATAGCAAATATTGAGGCTTTAGATGATGCATTCCTAAAGCATTGGGGGGATAAGAGGGATCTAATCTACTACCACACCGAGTTTGGGAACTTAAAAAGGGAAAATGGTGAGTTGTTGTCTGATTTTAATAAGAGGTTTAATCGTATGTACAACAAGATACCAGCTGAAGTAAAACCCACCACTACCTCTCCTAAACTCACCTATGCCAGTGCCTTTGGTTCTGACTTCTATCTACTGTTGAGGGAGAGACAATGTGCTACCTTGGCTGATATGTAGAACGCAGCCTTGGAAGTAGAATCAAACATCATGGCTGCAGAGAAGCTCAAGGGAAATGTTGATAGAAGGAGACAAAGGTGCGAGCCTTCATCATCTTCAGATACTAAGATAGATAAAATGACCAAGATGATAGAGTCATTAGCCTCTGAAATCTCCAAATTAAAGGTTGAGCAACACCCTGTGAAAGGAAGAGTTACTAATACCTTTACTCATAGAAATCCAAACCCATATAGAAGAGCTAATGAGTTGTTGCAGATTCTACAAAGAAACAAAGATGCCAATGAAGACCAAAGGGTGAAGTCCCTCTTCCAGAATGTATTCATGGAAGAAGATGATGAGATCCATTGTCTGGAAGAAAAAGGCAGTGCGTCCTTTTTGACCTCAACTGCCTATGAAAAGTCATTATTCAATGACCAGATCAACCAAGAGTGGGATGGTGGAGTCGTTCTGAAAACTGATGATCAACACAGATATGACCTGAGGTCGAAGATGAATAATGCCAAGGAAACTCCTATTCAGAGAGCTGCTGTCCCTGAAATACAACAAGCTAAAAAGCAGTAATGACCAGTAGTTGATCCCATCATCCTCAAAGCTCCAGCTCACGAGGTAAGAGGGCTTGATAAGTATCCTTCTCCTTTCAATTTTGAATTAGAAATTCAGAAGCTAAGCATACCTATACCTTTGATTGAACTAGTGAAGAATGAGTCCTTCAAGAGATCTATCCTCGAAGCCCTTGAGCCTAAAGCCATCCAAACCTCCACTGACTATGTAAATCTGCAAGACAACAAACCAACTGTTGTTCTTAGCCCAATGATTAAAATTTGTGATGAAAACTCCCCATCATTCTATGTATCTTTGACTATTCATGACAAAATCCTTCATAACTGCTTTCTGGACACAGGAGCTAGCCATAATCTAATGACCAAGGCTGTCATGGATGAGTTGGGTCTTGACATTACCAAGTATTATCATGACCTGTTTTCTTTTGACTCTAGAAAAGTGAAATGTTTGGGGTTAATCAAGGACTTGGCCATCACCTTATCTCAGCTGCCCATGAAGAACATGATCATGGATATTGTGGTAGCAGATGTACCCCCCAAGTTTGGTATGTTGCTTTCTAGAGGTTGGGTCAAGAGATTAGGTGGAACATTGCAAAATGATCTATCCTATGCTACTATCCCAGTTTTTGGAGGTGAGAGTAGGACATTATACAAAGAAGCTCAGTTGGCTTATATCATCACTGATGAAAGGAATCCCACTAATTATCCCGTCTACGCTGTCGACACTGATTTTGGAGTCTGTATTCTTCAGATTGAAGAATCCCAGTTGGCCTCCACGCAACTTAAGAAACCGATTTTCCAGATCACAGAGGAAGAAGCCCCATAAATTTGGGACATGTTCTTTGATGGAGCTTGCTCTAAGGAAGTTGCAGGGGCAGGCGTAGTCCTTATGTCCCCCACATAAGAATGCATTCATTTATCTTTGAAGTTAACTTCTCAGGTCACAAATAACATAGAAGAATACGAAGCCTTGATATTGGGCTTAAACACTGCTAAAGAAATGGGCATCAAAGGCCTGAAGGTGTTTGGAGATGCGGACCTTATCATTCAGGAGGTCAACAAAACTTTCCAAGCAAAGCATCCAAGGCTGAAAGCATCCAGAGATGAGGTATAGAAGCTCAAGGACTCTTTTAATATTTTCAGCATTTCTTACAACCCGAGAATGAAGAACCAGCTTGCGGATTTCCTTGCTGTGTCTAGTAGCACGTTTATTCCTCCTTTGCCTCCTAAATTGACTTATGAAGTTCAGGTGAAATATAGACCATCTTTGCCTGACAATGTCAAATACTGGAAAGTTTTCGAAGATGATGATGAAATTAATAAGTTTTTACAAGTCGTTGATGAATTTTCTGAAATGCACATTGACCAAGAAAACCAAACCATTGAAGAATGCAACCAGTCCAAGCTAAAGGACGAGATTGGTCAGGACAACATTGTTCAGCTACCTAGTAACCATATACCCAAAGGATTGGTGCCCCTAGAGAAGCTGTTTGATCATAATGATGTACCTTATAAGCCTGCCAAAAAAGAAAATGAGTCTGTTGTTCATAAACATAATGTAGGGAGTCCAACCCATCCAAAGTACATAAATCTCTCCACTCACTTGTCTTCTGCCCAGAGTTCCGAGTATCGCACCCTGATGAAAAAATTTGCTGATATTTTTGCTTGGGAGTACAATGAGCCTAATACCTATGACACCAACATCATTTAGCATAAGATTCCACTGGAGAAAAGCACCATCCCTTTTAAGCAGAAATTAAGATCTATCAGCCCTCTCTTATTGCCTTTGATTGAAAAGGAAACCAAGAAGCTGCTGGATGCCAAGATCATAGCTCCCCTAAGGTATTAAAAGTGGATAGCTAACCTTGTGGTAGTAAGAAAGAAGAATGGAGAAATCAAGCTTTGTGTTGACTTCAGGAATCTAAAGAAATGCTCTAAAAAAGACAACTACCCCTTGCCTAAGATGGAACACTCGCTGTAAAAAGTTTCAGGGGCTAGAGTCATGTCTTTCCTAGATGGATTTTCAGGTTACAATCAGATTTCTGTACATCTAGAAGATCAGGAAAAGACCGCCTTCACTACGCCTTGGGGCACTTTCATGTACTCCAAGATGGCTTTCAGACTGATGAATGCTGGGGCTACTCTTCAGAGGGCCATGGACATAGCCTTTGTGGGAGAGAAGGACAAGTTTGTCCTTATTTACCTTGATGACATAACATTGTTTTCCAGCAGTCACAAGGACCATTTGCAACATTTGAAGAAGGTGTTTCTAAAGTGCAGACGTTTTGGAATTTCTATAAACCCAAAGAAGTCACAATTTTCTCTAAAAGAAGGCAAATTGTTGGGACATATTATTTCTGCTGAAGGTGTGAAGATCGATCCAGCAAGAGTTCAAGCAATTCAGACATTGTCCATCCCAAGGTAAAAAAGGGACATTCAATCTTTCCTGGGTAAGATTAACTTTGTCAGGAGGTTTATTCGAAACTTTGCAGAACTAGTGAAGCACATCACTTCCATGCTGAAGAAAGGATCAAAAATAAAATGGACAGATGGTGCAAGAAGCTCTTTTGAAGCCATCAAACAAGCTATCATGGAAGCTCCCACTCTAATTAGCCCAGATTTTACCAGGGAGTTTTATATCTTCTCTTTTGTCTCTCATGATACATTTGCAGCAATTCTATTGCAGAAAAATGATGAAGGCATACAACACCCTGTGGCATTTTTCAACAAAACTTTGAGGGACGCTGAACTAAGGTATGACCTTATTGAAAAACAAGCTCATGCTCTCATAAAATATTTAAAGGAATTTAGAATTTATATTCTACATTCCAAAGTGGTTGCATATGTACCTTCAACCTCAGTAAAAGACGTCCTCACTCAGCCAAATATTGATGGAAAGAGAGCTAAATGGATTGCAAAATTCATAGAGTTCAACATAGGGGTGAAGCCCACCAAGCTTGTCAAAGGCCAGGGCTTGGCTAAGCTTATGGCTGAGGATAATTGCAGTTTGTTAGACATCAATTGCGTGGGTTCAAATTCAGGTGGTGAGCGGACAGAGGAAGCAGTAGAAGAGAAAAACTAGAATCAATATTTGGCTGAAAATCTAGACACCTGTGAATGGTATTCCAATGTAGTTCATTTTCTGCAGAAGCTAGAAGTCCCTCCAGGGCTTAGCTCGAGTCAAGCCCGAGCCATTAAGCCCAGATCAACCAAATTCTGCATTAATGAAAACCTGCACTATTGGAAAGACCGATCAGGAATCCTCTTGAGATGTCTAGACAAAGGACAATCTGTGGAAGTCATGCACCAGTTCCATTCTAGCATCTGTGGAGGGCATCATTATTGGAAAATCACGGCCCACAAGATCCTAAGAGAAGGGTATTATTGGCCTACTCTGTTCTCTGATGTGTTTTCTTTTGTGAAGTCTTATGAAAAATGTCAGAGGTTTGCAGGAAGACAACAATTAAAATTTATGCCCTTGAAGCTAGTACACGTCAACGGTCCCTTCCAACAATGGGGCTTGGACTTCATAGGTGACATCAATCCACATTCCAGTGGCCATCACAAATGGATCTTGGTAGCCACTGATTATTTCACCAAATGGATTGAGGCCGTACCCACTAAAAATGCTAATCATCAGGTTATCATAAAGTTCTTGAATGAAAATATTTTCACTAGATTTGATTGCCCTACCAAACTAGTCACTGATAATGCAACAGCTTTCAGGGCAGAAGAATTGGTGGACATGTGTGAATCCATGGGCATTCAATTGGTGCATTCTACCTCATATTATCCTCAAGGCAATGGCTTGACAGAATCATCTAACAAGAGTCTTGTAAGGATAATAAAAAAACTGTTGGAGGACAACAAAAAGAACTGAGATTCCAAGTTGAAGTTTGCACTATGGGCTGACAGAGTTATCACCAAGAAGTCCATAGGAAATTCTCAATTTAATCTAGTTTATGGCGTTGATGCTGTTTCTGCTATCTAACTGATTCTCCCTGGCAAAATTCTTGCAAGAAGAACAGGATGAAGAGAATGATATAGCGAGGAGAATGAGTAACTTGGTTGAATTACAACAAATCAGAGAACAACCTGTTTAGAAGTCAAGAATTCATCAGAAGAAGATCAAAGAAACCTTTGATAAAAAGGAAAAAATGGACAGTTTTCAGGTTGGTGATTGGGTTGTCAAATGAGATGCATTGAAGGAAAAGAAGGACAACCATGGTAAATTTGATGCCTTATGGACGAGACCATTTGTCATTGCTCAAGTTCATACAAACAATACTTTCATTCTGCACAATTTGGAGGGGGGAAGGTGTTTTTGATGGCCCAGTCAATGGGCAGTTTTTGAAACTTTACTTCATATGAGGCTTTAAGGCCTTAATATTGTAATATGTTTTTTCAGTTTTTGATTTCTATGCAAATAAACTCCATGCCCAATGGAACACTAGGAGATAAGTTTGTTTTGATTGTTACTAGAAAGGTAGTAGTCTGTAGTTCTTGAAACCTTACAGGGAGGCTTTCATCCCCAGAAGGAGCCAGTGTTATCCCTGTTGGCATGTGGTCCAAAATGGATCCAAAACACTCTTGAAGTCTTCGAAACCTTCTTAAAGATCATTCAAAATATCAAAACAACCACATGAGAAGAGCCCTTAGAATGGCGAAAAAACACTATCGGGAGGCAAAACCCCAAGGAAACAGAGAAAAATAGAGCTATCGACGGCGGCAACAGTGAGTGCACAGGAGCTGTTGGATCTGGCCAATCAATGATCCAGATCCAGTCGGTGGGTCGCAATCAGTGGTGGCAATCGATAGATATCGACACAGACTATATGGAACTTGCGATGGCGATTGACGGAGTCAGCGTGGACCGTCGATCAAGTGCACAGATCAATGACCCACGTTGCATCACAGAATCGTAATCGGCTGACACAACAGAGCACTCACCAAACGGCTCGGGGTTATCGCGATATGCGATTATGATTAGTCGCAACACGATATCGCATAAGAGCTTCACAAAGGAGCGAGGCTTATACCTATATAGATGTCTGGTGCGATAAACTGGACCCAAAAGGGTTCCTTAAAGCTATAGTATATTGTATCAGATCCGCCATAAGCCATTTTTACGTTGTTTTCATGATTTTTAACGTATTTTAAAAATAGAAAGGAGTAGGGCGAAGTGACTTGCGATAGTGATGAGGACGGACCCAATAGAGGAATATACCGTATTTAAGGACTTTTGAAGTCCGAAATCAACAATGTTTTGGCAGAATTTCACAGTGTTGCAGCGTTTCTCTATGTAAAACAGAAAACGATTGATTTTGGCATTCCAAAGGATTCCAAAGACCTAAGGCCCTCTTACACTGCAGAATAGGTGGCCACCTCCCCTTTATGCGTTATCCAATGATTGTGTAATGCTAGAAGAGGGATTCGAGCAGACAAAGATAGGGAAACAGAAAGACGAAATAGGGAAAAACAACAGCACAACACAGCCGAACCAATAGAAATGGTCATGGAGCATCGCTAGCACGAGTGAGCTACTTGACAGTGCGGAAAAATTACCAGAATGTGGTTAGTCTATTGTTAGAAAAAGAGACCTCCGATCCCATGTGTGTCTAGTCATGGCATCAAGTCGTTAAAAAGACAGAGAGGATAGATTAAGATTTCTCGAGCCTCAGAGGGTTCGAGAACATTGTAAAAGGCCTATAAATGGTTGAAAGTTCAGAGGATCAAGGGTTCAACTTTTAGAGATTGTGGAGACTCTGCTCCTCTCAGCATCTCATCTTCATTCCAGTAATACAAGCTTCTTTTGTTGTTATATGTTCAATCACCATCTTTTCCTTTGTTCTAAGCTTACACTTGAATGGGTTATTCATGTCTTCTTCTTTATCGAATGCCAGATAACTGTCATCTTATCTCTGTGTTGATAAATTAAATTTGTAAGCTTCATTTACTTTCTATAGCTAACCATTCATATGTGTTTATTTATGTATCTGCTCGTACAGTCAGTTTTCTCCATCTATTCATTGAATCTATAAACTACTGAGAATTAGTGGTTGAAAGCCTTGTCAAGATGAGTGTGTTCATGCATGTTTTGAGTGAAAATAGAGTTTAAATAGTCATCTAACTTGATCTAAACCCCAATCCATTCCAGTAGTTCAGAGAACAATATTGAAGATTTATATGTTTCTAGGCATCTCCGAGCCACAACCTAGGAGAGCTTCCTGGAGTGCTAACAGGTACAAAATCTAGCTGATTGATATATTGCAGATTATTAGAATCGACTTGTGATTGACTATCAATGATCAATTTAGATTTAGAGAGGTAAACTAAGCGTGGTAATTTTTTCTGCAAATTATCCCAATCCAAATCTCTCTTAGGAAACTTATAACAAATATTGAGAAATCTAACTGCAAAATCATCCAATGATTCATCTCGTTTCATTCTAAGCTCATCGATCTCTTTAAATAATTTTTCACAATTATACTTATCAAAATCATATTGAAACTCATCAATGAGTTGTTCTAAATGATGAATAGATGTGGATAGAAATGTTTCACACCATGCTTTGCCATGACCTTCAAGCGTAAAAGAAAAAAGTCTGCAAATGACATCTTGATAATACACATCATTAGAAACACAATTTTGAAGAAATTGAAGCATATGTTTAGATGCAAAGACTTCACCCTTTCCATTAAAATTATTTTCAAACAAGATATCAAATATCTTGATGGGGATATCAATATATGCACTTCTAGGAAAATAATCCCAAATAGATATTTGGGAAGGAACCATTTTAAATAGAAAATTTGAGTCAAGACTCCATAGGGTAATCTAGTCATCTTCCCTCCTTCTAGTGCCAAATATGCTGACATAGAAAATTGTTTTTCCAATAGTAAGGGGGTCTCCTTGCTGTGAAGTACCAATTATATATCCATCTACTATGTGGGTCTTATTTCCACCATGCTAATTTTCCTCTTGGCTTTTTAGTGAAGAGTTGTTAATGCGAGAGAAAGTATGAAATACCCAAAGAATGAGGATGAAATCAATAAAAAATTGTCAAACTTTCAAAATAGAATACAAGAATGTAACACAAGACAACAAGAATATGTATATTTCAATAGGAGTTAGTGAGCTAAAACCATCTGAAACATCCAAGAATAAGGAAGTGTTAAACACTAATTAAAAATTAGCTCACAATAGATTACTAACATTAGTGTGGAATGAAAAACAAAGATTCAAACAAAGATGCAAGCGATAAGCTATGAATTAGTTCATCAACACATAACCCACATGAAAGTACACATGCATACGTGACTTAAGTATCAGTTAGCCATTACAACTAGTAGAGGAATGCAGAAGAATCTACACTGAAAATGAAGAGCTTCTCATTGATAATACTACAAATTCAAGTACATGTGCCAAAAACACATCAAAATCCATTAGTGGAATGAAAACTACTCATACTATCTCTGAGATAGACTCCTAGCCTCACCACAATTCAACCTCCAATTTCCAAGAGAAAGAGTGCTCAAATTTCTCTAAGTGCTAAAAACTATGTTATAAGACTCGAGTGCCCAAATACCCCCCTTTAATCCTTGGAGATATGAGGATATATTTATAAAAAAGGTGAGGTGACTTTTCACCTTCCTCATGAATCTTCTAATTCCCCAATGACCTTTAGACTTTTATTGATTTTTCCCATTCTTATTGACTTTTTACATGACTTGGAATTTCTCTAATTTTATAATTATGATAAAAAGGTAAAATTTGCAATATGAAAAAATACAAATAATGGAATTTAATGTTACATCAGATTTGAATACCATATCCATGCACTAATATTTCTTTCCTAAGGATTGTATTTAGTTCTTTAGGCTAGTGCATTCCTTAATAAAACTTCAATCAGAGTATGATTTCAAGAATCGATACCATAACAAGCTCAAAACTCTTCTCTCTCCCTTAGTCACCAAACATATGACTAATAACGCTATTTTGAGTGATCCATGAATATGGATTCAAAGTGTGGAACTTCATCCAGTTCCTCCAATTTTCCATCTAGTGTTTCTTCTATCACTTTCATCTTCAATAATAGCCTTGCATGGTCAATAATTGCTTTGGCTATACTACAGTTCCGTGGATTGATTTCATTAGAGACCAACTTTTTGCTTGAATTTGTCATGTTGGAGGCATTCTAATGGTTGAATACCATAGTGATGCACTATCCAACACAAAGCTCTCCTCCTTGCCTATATTCATTAGCCATGTGTTTTGAGCATAACTCTCAATGCACTCAGCACAAACTCTGTATATCACTACTCTATTCTTTTGAGAATATAGTTTAGCGGGACAACCTATTTGCGATCAGGGGATTGGATTTTCAACCTTGTCCTACTACCACATAGAAATATAAAGTATGAACAAAGTCTTGACATGATTTGAGGAGACACAATTCTATTGATAACCATGTTGAGTACCTTGAAAGCAATTTCAATGTCAACAAACATATCCATCTACTATTGTAGTGATATAATTATCGTCTTGCCAACATCAAGTTAATAATTCCAAAAGCACAAAACTTTGATTTAGTGTGAAGCCTAAAACTGTATCTTGTCACTTTTAGGAAATGACTCATGTAGTATCATGCACAATAAAGGTGCAATTCCTGCCCGAAGTGAGTGTCTTGTGGGAACAAACTTGTGTCTCTCCCTCTTGGTAGTTTGTTGCTGATAAGCCTAATTTGACTATATTTCTTTTGGTGTATACTACCTCTTTATGAGAACAATGTAAAAAAAAATGTGAATCACTGTACTACTTCCATTTTAGCTCCAACTATATCCAAAGCATCAAGTGGCTTGAAATCAGTCACAACATCAACAATGCTTTCAGACCCAATAAGTTCCAAATAAAACATCCAAATTCTTGCAAGAACAATAGGATTTAAAGGGCCACTAAATAATCCATTACAAGATACTTCTTGAAATGTGTCATGGTTGGATATTTTAATAACTTGTTGCCAATTCCATTTGGAATTAAACATACATACATACATATCGATCGAGATTTTCATGTCAAGATGATCCTGTAGATATGGTTATGTTAGTATTCCAATTTTAGAAGTACCTTTTGGGTCAAAAGGGATAATACTCATGCATGTGTCTCATCCATATTTGACTTGATTGGCTTAAACAAAATTGAATGTGTAGAAGGATTTTACAAGTGAAGCTTTATTCTTGAGACTGCCCTTGGAAAACATTGTGCAATGGCCTGGTCAACCTTTTGCACTAGCTATTATAATTTATATGGACTAGAAAATGCCTTATATTTGATGGGCTTGGAATTGTCATATTCTAAATATTTGTTTGGACTAGAAGATGACAATGCAAGCTTGATCGTGGTAACCTTGGTAACAAATGAATGCATGGGTTCAAAAAAAAGCTTTGTAATTGACATGATGAATTCCTCACATGTTGTTTTAAGGATTTTCCTAGCTTCTTCTTAGCATCAACCTGATTTTCTAGTGACAAGAGGTGAGAATGTGTGGGCCAATGAGGTCAATCTTATCCAATCAAATATTGAAGCTTTCCCTTTGAGAATACATTGAAGGTGCTCCAATAAATGAGAGAGATCAGGCTCATAGTGTATTACTGCAATGAAATACATTTATCAAGTCTCTTCGACAAATGGAGAAAGCATGCATTTCCAACACTCATATTTGATGCATAAAATTGCATTGCAATATGGAAACCTAAATGTGAAAATCATCATCAAATGTGGCTATGTTGTCACTTTGACACTTTTTATTTACAATAAAATTGATGTTTGAAGCCTTGTTGAAACCATTTTGTATTTCTTCCTTCCTTCAATCATTTCAAGGGAGGTGAACCATTGCTGTCACGACATCATGAGGGGTTGAGAGGGGTCACAATATATTAAGTCAGGCTGCGATGTGATTGAGGGAAGTTGTAGGCTAGTGATGTAACCACTAGGGAACATTGCAAGATAAGGATGCGTTTTGGTGAGGCATCATACAATTGAGGAAGGTTTTGATAAGATAAATCGTAGTGTAATGGGATATGCATACCACGGTTAGATAAAGGAGTTTGTAGTCTGAAGAGGTACACTGTGATGCCAAGACACATGGTGCAATTATGGTTAGTCACAAATCACAATCATATATTTCAATGGGAAGATGGATTCTATTGGGATCTTCTACTATGATATGTGGAAAGTGGAGGTCATAGTTTGATAAGGCACATTCCATTGATGATGTCAAATATAACATTAGCGAGGGGTAAGGATACAACTAAGTTTTCTGCTGATGCAATTGAGGGGATCATAATTTGGTGAGCCAGACTACATATTTTTTTTGCAATATTTCACACATAACCTTCCAAATTTGTGATTAAGTTGCATTAAATCCTGCCTCCCTAGTTTGCGATTAAATTGTATTGAAACTTGTATCCCCAATTTGTGATTAAGACACAATTCACATTGCTAGTCATCTTTCACATTATCGCTCAATTCGTATGACCATTATTTGCCCACTTGTCTATGGTCTTTCCATATGTTCACGACTAATTTTGAAGCCTTGCCACATTGATTCTTTCTAATATCTACACCAAACATTACTGGTAACATCTTTGATCATGTTGCTTAGCGCCAAATTCATTGAAATCAAAACCATAATTTCTCTTCCCACTCTATTACTCTATTATAATTCACACCCTTTGTTGGGGTCAAATTACAGATTTATCCATTATTCTAATGTTATACACTTATGTTATCTCGTCATCAGGGTTACAACCATTCATTACATTTGCATGCTTTTCATGATGTTGGTTCATCAGTGAAGCTATTTTAAATACGTGTTGAGCAATAGTCAAATAAAAATTCGACATGGAAATTTATTCTTTCCCTGGAAGAATTGAGTTAAGGGAGTGATCAAAAGTGCCTCCAGTTTTAACTTCCATAAGTGACCGAAGGAGTTGCCCCTATCCCTATTGGTCGTAATATTTGTTTAACTAATGACCCAACATCAATTTTCAATCTAGGGTCTTGTTGACGGTGATGGAACTGCCAACAAAAGGGATCTCCCAGGTATGAAGTCCCAACTAGACCTCACACAGGTTGGTGTAGGAGTCCCATCCGATACAATGGCTTAGTTTCCATTATCTTAGAACTTTTCCTTAGCTCTTGCTATTCAACACATGAGAGTGTTATGCTTGTAACTTCAAGAAAGCAAGGTGAGTATGCATGGTGAGTGCTTAATGTACTCTGTGTCTGAGTTCTCTTATTTTCAAAAGGGGGAGGTAAAGTGAGACTCTTGATGAGAGGGAATAGTCCCAACCTAGGAAGAGACACAGGAAAACAACAATAAGGGTCTGTCCAGCATCCAACAAAATAGTCCACAACGGATGCGACAGTTGTGAAAACAAAGTTCAAGGGAGAACATGTATACCGTCCAACAGAGTAGTCCACATGGGGGTGACAATCGATAAAACTGAGAAAACATAGAGATGGTCTCTCTAATGTCTGACAGAGTAGTCCACACACACAAGACAACAATGATAAACAATACAACACATTTTCGAAAATATGAGTACTAAAATAACCGAAGTAGTTCAACTATCTTAGTATAGGTTAAGCAAACATGCATTACAAATGTTTAAAGAATAGTCCTACAAACTGATACAAAACATGCGTGAAAACGTGCTAGCCTGAGACAAGCTTCTAAATTAAGCAAAATATCCAAGACATATTTATACACCATACATCACTAGCCCCAGTAGTGGGACATTGGAGCCACTCCTTGATCCTCAAAGAACAAACTACAAACTCTCAAGGCTATGTGGGAGGATCCAAGGTGAAAAGTCCTTTGCTCATACAAAGAGGGGGTATATATAGCCAAGGGGGTATTAATGAATCTTGTGACTCTTTGACTTCCCTCATGAATGTTTGACTTCTTATGACTTTTTGACTTTACCTGTTTCTTCAACTACAAATGTGGGTCTCTTGGACTTCCACTTTACATTACATTGATTACAACAAGTATGACCCATAGTAGTGATGTGGCTGAGACAACTCATGACACAACTCGACATGAAACTGATGACATGTACTGTCTGACAGTGGTGTCCATGTCGAGCTATTGTGCTACTGAGTTATGGTATGCTCTTGGTGGAATGTGTCTTCACCTCTGCATGGCAAAGTGCGTGGGGTCTTTGATGGTCTTGGTATTTTCTTGATGGTGCATGTGAATGTTTCCCTTTCGCTCGCTTTCTCGATGTGCTTCATGTGTTCGTTTGACCGCGAGCAAGTCTTCTAACGTGCGCCTCTTTTCCATACCATTCATCGTCACGCCATGTTTCATTGATGTACCTATTCCTGCAATCACTCATGACGAGACGACATCAAATCAAAAAATCTCCTAGTATATCATGATGCATTGGTTTCCATTTCGGTGTAGGTGACTAGGAGAGGGACAAGGCACTGAAATTGCACAGAACACAGCTCAAGACAAGATGCGAGGCTTCAGAGCACTACTAGGAAAAATTGTACAGATGTCATTTGGAGACAAATTTTTGCAATCCAATACAATAGTGACAGATGTAGAGAAAAACCTAGCTGGGAGGCAAGATTGTGCAGTTTCTGGGAGGAAGGTCAGGCGGGGTGTTGGGGAGCTACTCTGCCAATTTGCACAATTTCAAGGGGAGCACTACGCAGGTCATCTAGCTAGGATCTTTGTAATTTCTCTGGGGAAGACAATGCGGGAAGCAAGAGGCACTTGCAAAAAAAACTGCGTAGTTTTCCAGAGGAGGAAAAGATCGAGCTCCCGATCAAAATTGCGCAATCTTTGGAGACAATCTTGGTCTGGAAAGTTCTACACAATTTTTGGGCTGATTAGAGAGTGGGGAAGAAGGGCTGGTGACAACCAGTTCTACGTATTTTTTTGAGTGAGTAGAGCAAGTCAACAGGGAAGCCTCCCTAACAGTTCTACACAGTTTCTGGACTATTTTCAGAGCGGGGAAGAAGGGATGGTCAAGGACATCTCTACCCAATTCCTAGGTTGATTGAAGAGCGGGGAAGAAATGTTGGTCAAGGACAACTTCGCTCAATTCTGGGGCTAGTTGCAGAGCAGGGAAGAAGGGATGGTCAAGGACAACTCTGCGCAATTCCTGGGCTGGTTACAGAGTGGGGAAGAAGGGTTGTCAAGGACAACTTTGTGCAATTCCTGGGCTGGTTGCAGAGCGGGGAAGAAGGGCATGTGGAGGAAGACTATTCACAATTTTGGAGATTAGTACAACCCTGGGTCACAGCTCAAGTCATTTCTTCTGGTTGACCAATGGAAGGCTTGATGGGATGTCTTACGGGAAGCGTAGACTGGATCAGTTTTTGGGACAACTTCTACGCAATTCCGGGAGTCAGTCAGCTGACTCATTTCCATAATTACGTAGAGTAGGTTGCCCGGAGGACATCCCCAAGCTCTGCATAGTTCTGGGTAACAGTGTAAAGTTACTGAGACCTGGTCCGGTTGACGGGGGGTTGTTCGGTCGACATATTTTCAGGAAAATTGACTAAGTGTGAAAGCAAGTGTACTTGTGCATACATGACAATGTGATCACACACTTAGCATGGCTTGACAACGAGACACCTCGAACTAACAACACAACATTTACTTAGTGAGACTGACTCAAAGGTTAAGAGCGACAAGTGTGAGAGTTGAAATATGTCTTTGAACGATTGTGAAGACACTTGCACGATAATGTTTACAATTTTGTGTGTGAGTCTGACCAATGTTGATAGAGTGAAAACAACTCATACACACAATTGCAAACCTTCAAAATTTCCGGAACAAACTTGCAGGAATGACATAGCAATCAACATGCCAAAAGATGACCAGTGATCGATCAAGAAAAAGGGTGTGAAAGCTCGACAAGAGCTCATGGGATGAGCCTGAGTGTTTGTGACCATTAAGGGGAAAAACCAAGGAAGGCTCTGAAATTTGGATGCATGCCATATTTTGGAGGGTGTTGCATTCGCTAAAACACTTAGCGACACACTGGTTGAATACTAGCTTCTCTTTTTCAGTTCATTTTTCATCTTTGGTGTTTCTTCGCTGCCAGCAGGCTTGGATAGTACCCCAACAGAGTCATGCAGAAACACATACATTACTCCACTGCTAGCGAGCCTTGTTAGTACTCTAGTAGAGTTGCCTGCTTCACCTCTCTGCTTTGAAAGCCTTTCTCTTCTTTTGCCTTGGTATTTTTTTGAAAGAGGACTGTGCATAGGCACTTATTTATTTTTGGGGTTGAAGAGGGATCTCGTCTTATCGAGAGAAGAAGAGGTTTTTCCTTTAGAGAAGCATATAAGACCTCTAATTTAGGTTTTCTTGTTCAGATTTTCCCCTTATCTATTTCTAGTAGTAGGATTAATATTGAAGACATAGAGCAGAAGACTGAATAAAGGCATGGAGTTTCCCAGTTTGGACACAGGTTCATGGTTTGACCAGAGCTTCCCTTACAGATGGATCATATTTTCCATCCAGGCTTCATCGACCAAAAGTTAAAACTAATCACAGAGAAGATGGACACAGGACTGATCAAGTGCTGCAATGTCACAAGACTCTTTAAATTCACCACATACTTATCGAAAGCTGGAACACAGTATTGGAAAACACTTATTCGTGTAGCGAAAACAAAAGGAAAACTCAACACGAAAGGGAAAAACAAGACAAGTAAATGAGTACAAAACAAGTAAACAAAACCAAAAGACAAGAAAGAAAAATGGCTAAAGAAAGCATAATGAAAATAAGAAAACAATGAGGGACTACGAGTGCAAGGAAGGAAAACTAAGATGCATCTAATCCTACTCCTAACCTATTAGCTAGACAATCGGGATTATGTGACATGAAATTTCCAGTGAAGCCACCGTATTCATTCCCAACCTGCAACCATAAAGATACAAGTGATTAAAACAGATAAAAAATAGTGTATAACCGAAAATACAAAATCTTGAAGATCTTGCACATGGAAAGGAAGGTCTTGCCTGTGGGCAGAAAAATGTGTCACGACCGCCCAATAAAAATGGTTACCTTTTCGATGGATACTATTATTTTACAAACCTCAGAAGCCTCTTGCGAGTGTGTGTTCATCTACAACAAGCTTCACAGCGAGCGTGAGGAAGGATTGAAGCTTGTTCCCTACAACATGGCTCGCCAAGTAATATTGTTCCAGCTATTGAGTGATTGGATCGTGAATTCATAATGGCTATTTGGAAGGTCTTGTGACCTGTGAAAATATGCATTTTTGATTGGAGAGATAGGATCACGATGGGAATCTTGGATAGAAAAATAAATCTGATCATTCTCATCAATCATGCTAAGACAGTGAGGACCTGCCATAACCATCAACACAGGCTGAAGTGCCTCACCTGCTTGACAAAAATATGAGGATAAAGATGCCAAACAGTGAAGATCGGAGGGCATGAAGTAAATGTCATTGAATCCACTGTTGGGAAAATGATGAGCTATATGACAGTCACCTAAGATGGGATAATGATCAGATGAGTTTGTTGAGAAAACAAATTCCCAATTTTCATTAAACAAAGAAAAATTCATCTGAAAAATCTTGCGAATGCATTGAACAATGGAACCAAGTTTGTTGTGAGCTAAACGTGACTGACCACCCCCCTACAATTGGTGAAAAATTGAGCAAGAATCATGGTAATCACATGAATGTAAAAGGGATGCTAACACTATGAGTGTGTGAAACCAATTGGGGTGTGGTGAAATGAAAGGAACTTGATTCACGTGATAACTTGTGTGCTCATCATCACACAAGGGAATTATTGGTGTGATGTGTTAAAAAATTATATATTACAGAGCAATGGAACACATAAAATATTGCAAAAATATAAACACAGAAAACACATAAAACAAGAGAGACACAGATATATGTGGTTCACCCAGTTTGGGCTACATCCTCGGAGAAACAACTAGTCCTTATTTTATTATATTATCCAAAAAAATGAAGAGCTACAACCTACAACAGATCTGCTGTAACACCCTCTTCGCTCTCAATCTCCTCTCTCTTCTTCACTGAGAATACAAATCTACATAGATGCAATAAAATTCCCTCATATATAGTGAGGGGTTGCCTTATGGGGCAAAAAACCCTAAACTAAACATAATTTCTACCGTTAGATCATCCACCTAGTGAACGGCCTAGATTGACTAGAAATTACTATACTTTTACAACACAATTTTACATCTGTTTTTAGAACCCCTGCCGGGGGGCCGCTAGCCCCCAGACTCCCCAGCCGGGGGGGTATTAGCCCCCCCAGACCCCCGTGGGGGGGACAAGTCCCCCCCGCACCCCCCAGTGTAGAGGGGTGTATAGTCTTCCTAGGCTATACATCCGGCTGAAACCTTTGAATACATAAGATAATCAAGCTCCACACCCAACATGATGAGAGAGAAAATTTGAAGTACAAGGTTCACAAGGAGGCTGAGGAGTTGATCATGAGATAGAAAATCTGATATGTATGATTGCGGGAAAAGACAGTATTTGGGATGATCAACTTCATAATTCCATGATTTCATGAGGGGCAAACATTCCCATCCTGAGTTTGATGCAAGAGATGTGCATGAAGATGGGTGCGCTGTGACAAATTTGTGAATTCGATCATAAGTGAAATTTTGAAAATTTGAGAGATCACATCTGGAATACCAAATTTTTTTTACACATGAACTCACATCGAGTGAAACCATGCAAATAGACAGATTGTGTGCGAGAAACTAGATTTGATTGAGTTTTGTGGGCTTACCAGAGTCACGAGGTCCTGACATAACCATCAATGGAGGTTAACGTGCCTCGACTCCTCCGTACATCCCAGAACTTTCCAAAATTGCAGAATCATATTTTGAAGCTTGAACCAGATCGTGCATGGCTTGAGGGTGGCTACTGTTGCTAATTTCAAAATTGCTCTCAAGATGGCAACCGTATCTGTCACATGTTGCACTAGATTTTTTAGCTTCAACAAGCTGACTTGAAGAGTTATATTCATGCAAGAGAAGAGATGACAGGGAATGGGAAGTACACTCTATGATTAAACTGTTTTCAACTTCATCATGGACAACCTCACTGCCTTGTGTCAACTGAGGAGATAACTCATTAGATGAAGAAGTGAGAGAAAATGAAGTATCTCCGATGCATGTGGATGCATTGTGAATGGTAGGACACATGGGCAAGTGAGGTGAACATGAAGTTTCAATATGAACATCTTCTTTGACCGGAGGAAATTCTAGATTTGAGTTGGAGTATTCATGATAAAACGAAAGATCACATGATGTGCTTGGGCGTTCTTCACGATATATGGAAGAATGGGAGTGATGACTGCCCAAGGCTGGTGGTTGATTGAAATAATTAATTATATAAGATGTTTCATTGAGATCAGAAAATTGAGAATTGTTAGAGAATGGAAGCCCATTGTTTTGATGTGGACAATTTTGAATCAGAGAGGGGGAATTGATAGTGTCTTCACATTTTTTCTCCTCTGTCGGTGTAATGTGATTGCCTTGTGTCTGATCTCAATTTGAGCCAACAACTTGATAATCAAGAGAATGTGCATAGCTGGTTGGTGAAGTAGATTGATCAAGCAAGTCATGATACAATGAGTCATGGCTTGTGAATGATGAGGGATGGTAGAGAGGCTGATCAACTTAGAGACTTGAGTTGTGAACAGTGATGTACTCTTGTGAAATGGAAGAATGAGTCTTGGCTATAGGATTTCTAAGCCATTCTGGAACTTCCTCCATGGAAGTGGGAGACAGATGAGAAGATGGGCTAGGGACATGCTGTGTAGATTCTGCAACTATGCAATTACCGAAAAGGGGCACCCACATTGGGACCGGAAAAGGAGGAGGACAAGGAACAAATGGCGTGTTGGGATCCTCCTCTACAATCTAAGGTGCCTCATGATCCACAAGAGTTGGGGAAGAAGAAAAATCAGGAGGTTCAGGTTCACCATATGAAGAGACATGAACCAAGCACTCAAACTCTTGTTTCAAGAAATCCCAGTTCAAATCTTCTTCCGAAATTTCATAGCAAAGGTGAAGAAATCGATTAGAAAATATCTCAACTAATTCATTAGGCTCCATTCTTAATAGGTTGATTCTTCCACAAACATCTCGGTAGTTATACTTACCGAAGGCTTGATGGAGCTCCTTGAGGAAAGGGAGAAGAGAATGGATGGAAGCAGGTGGCAAGGTATTTCACCACCAATTAGCATGACTTTCAAGGGTAAGGAAGAAAAGCACACAAGAAGACTCTTCATTATCGATTTCATAAGGTTGGAAAATTTGAAGAAAATCAGAAATGTGCTTGGGTATGGATGTTCCATTCTCACCATCAAACTTTAACTCGGACAAGTGAATGAGAAGCTCATCGAGGAGTGAAATTTGATCAAGGGAAAAATTGGAGAAACACCCCAGGAGCACGATTGATGGATGAGCCAATTTAGATAAGAGATTCAAACCAAATGCAACAAGTTCAACTTGTCTTCAAGCTCTCCTTCTAGTTCCATTTTTATTTTGGTACTAGAACCGCCAATAAAGGCGATATCCCCGGTATGAAGTCCCAACTAGACCTCACACCATTTGGTGTAGGAGTCCCATCTAGTATGATGACCTAGTTTCCATTATCATAGAGATTTTCCTTAGCTCTTGTTGTTCAACACATGAGAGTTTTATGCTTGTAACTTTAAGAAATCAAGGTGAGTAGGCATGGTGAATGCTTAATGTAACTCTGTGTTCGAGTTCTCTTACTATCAAAAGGGAGAGGTAAAGTGAGCCTCTTGATGAGAGGGAATAGTCCCAACCCAGGAAGACACACACGCAAACAATGACAAGGGTTTGTCTAGCATCCAACGAATAGTCCAAAACGGATGAAAAAGTCGTGAAAAACAAAGTTAAAGGAGAACACGTACGCTATCCAGCGGAGTAGTCCACACGGGGGTGACGGTCTTTAAAATGAAGAAAACATAAAGATGGTCTGTCTAATGTCTGGTAGAGTAGTCCACATGGATAGGACAACAATGATAAACAATACAACACATCTTCAACAGTATGAGTACTAAAATAACCGAAGTAGTTCAACTATCTTAGTACATGTTAAGCAAACATGCATTGCAAACATTTAAAGAATCGTCTTACAAATAAATACAAAACATGAGTGAAAATGTGCTGGTCTGAGACAGGCTTCTGAATTAAGCAAAAGATCCAAGACACATTTGTACAACATACATCACTAGCCCTAGTAGTGGGACATTAGAGCCACTCCCCACTCCTCAAAGAATAAACTACAGATTCTTAAGGCTATGTGGGAGGAGCCAAGGTGAAAAGTCCTTTGCTCATACAATGGGGGGATATATATAGCCAAGGGGGTATTATTGACCCTTGTAACTCTTTGACTTCCCTCATGACTGTTTAAATTCTTATGAATTTTCAACTTTACATGACTTTTCAATTTCAAATGTGGGTCTTGTTAGCGCTTGGAATTCACCTAGGCTGAGATAGACAAACTCTCAAGGCTACATCAAACCATTTCACCTCATAGCTAGCCCTACGAGGTATGAGAAGGCTCTCTCGGGTCAGATTCGTTAGATATTTCAATATGATAAGTTGACCAATTAGGAATAAAGATTTTAGGCTAGTAAATTGATAAAGAGGGTTGATTTAAAGATTTTTGGTTTTTTGGTGGCAATTGGAGAGAGTGCATTTCAGGGTGTGGGGATTGAGCACAGTTTTTGCAGGGGGATCTTTGGGGCAAGGTAGGAGTGAGCGGTGATGCCTTAATCTGAGATGGATGATCAGGGATGATAGAGAAGGAGCTAAAGAGGGAAAACAACCATTTGAATCCTCTCTAGATAGCAGAAAACATAAATTTTGAACAAACTAAAAAGCTGAGCATGTCAAAGCATGTATTCAAACTTTACCACTTCATCTGTCCAAATAGAAGCAAAAAAGAGATGTAGAATACATAAACAAACTTACAAGAACATGTAGAGAACACACCATCAACACTACAATCCACAAGAATCCACAAGGATGTCTGCAAAAACCTGGCCTTCTTCCTCTTGAAATTGCAAAGATAGATGTACAATATACAATGAAACTTTCTCCCACAAGAGTCCAACCTTCCAACCTCTCAAAATGACTAAGAAAACACATAATATAGGCAAGCTAACCTCTTCCCTTGCCTCTAGGGGTCGATTTCATCCTTCTAGGAGCAGTTTGAACTAATTCCAAACTAAGCACTAGATAATAGGCAGCTAAACAACTTGCCTCTATTACTTAGCTAACTGATTCATGCATTAATTATTCACTTTTTACATCAAGGAAGCTTCTAGAAGAGTAAAGAGAGGTAAAATCTATCAAAGTGCCATGAAAATATTACATTTATCCATCATCTACAAGTAAAAATAATCAACCATAGTCAAAACAATGTTTTTTGACCAAAAAAGTCAATTTTGGCAAAGTTAGCTCTCACATCCGCGCCCCCTGGCTCTCACGTCCGCGCACCTTTGCAGCAACTTTTGAGTGGGTTCCACTGGTCCAAATCAGGTACAAGATGGCTCATTGGAAAGGGTCTGTCTACTTTCCATCACAAGTGGAATTTCTGAATTTGGAGTTGTTTTGCCCCCTCAAAAACCATTTCTCCCAAGGTCACTTTCTGCAACTCAAAAAGTGGGCAGAAAGTCATTTTTTTGATGTATTTTGAGCTTTTGGAGGCTCAAATCTCAAAATCAGGCTTCTCCCAAGTATTGGTAATTTTTCTCTTTGCATGCCCTTTCCAAAAATGCCAAGTTTTCAAAATTCCGAGCAGTACTTCAAAACATCCGCGCTCGGGACGCGGACATGACACGGGAAAAACCTGTAAATGGCACAAAAAATTCACAAATGACAAAATTTTCTCCAAATTTCTTGAAATTTGGGCTGGGAGTCCCCAATCAAGTACCATGCTCAGCCAAAGAGGCTTTGGCCAAAATTGGGAGTGGATCGGGCGTTTTCTTTCGTTTTTGTGTTTTGGCCAACCGTCCTTGGAGCACCTTCGTTCTCGCTGATATTTTTGACATTTCTCTCAAACCATGACACCTGTGTAAAAAGTGAAGGAGGTTTTTCTTCCTTGGCATGTGGTGGACAAAAACCTCTCTCAGTTTTCAAAAATTCATCTCTAACTGCTCTGAAACATCATTTGAGTGAAACTTGCCCCGATGTGTGAAACAAGGAATTTGGTCGAAATGAAGCGAAATGAAGGGGATAAGGGGCTTCCAAATTCTTGAGGAAATTTTTGGGAGTGGGGAGGGATGTTAGGAAGTAGGGGAAAGTGGAATGTCAGAGATTGAGTGAGGGGAAGGGGTCCAAAAGGGCAAATCACAGGCCAAACCTAGAAAATTGCCAGGTTGTAGCTAGAAACTAGGGTTTGTGCAAAAATAAGGAATTTGGGGAATCTGAGTGTTGGGAAGTGTATGATATGGTAC
>APFE030166081.1:0-11998 GCA_000404065.3 Pinus taeda
TTCATGAGCAGATGGGGCTCATTGGAAAAGCACATAGGGAAATCCAAAGAGCAAGGGCATCTCTAGGCAATATGCCTGAGGTTGCCACCAGAATGATTAATGTGCTTAATCACAGAACAAATTCTCAGCTGGTCACAATGGGAATTGCCAACAAGACTGAGACCATTTCGATGGTCAAAAGGGTCCTGACACTAAGAACCCTGGTACAGACATTAGAGAGAAGAAGCCAGGATATGCAGACAGACATTAATAAATTCATGGACAAATTTATAGCATTGCAAAACAGAGGTCTTCCTAGTTTAATGGGCACCTCAGGAAGACTACATTCCCATGAAAATTATGGCAAGAGGGTCAACACCTTTGCTACAAATCAGATTGCAGAAAAGCCCATCAATTCAGCAGAATCAGGGCCAGCATCACGACAAAATCTCTACAATAGGGTAGAGAGCTTATTTTTTATCATGAATGAAATCAATCACTTGTTTGATGCGCCTCCCAATTTCTATAAATATACAGAGGCAGATGAGACTATAGAGGCAATTTTAAGACATCAATTGCCCACACAGGAAGTCTGGAATGGATTGATACAATTACTACTAAACCAGAGCCAGTAATCAAGTTTTTCCATTGAAATATGTAAGTTGTCATGCAGAGGAAAATTTTGGTATATCAGCATGTATGAAGAAAAGAGGCTGAGCCAACTCAATGAAACTATTCGGCCACCACAGCAGCACTGACAGTCACAGGTGAGAGGGCCGAAAAGCTACAGGAGGACAGAGCTGCAAAGACACATCATTCATCAATTATAACGAAGCGTTCAACCGACTCAGTGACCTCCAAAGGTCGAAATCTTCTCACAGAATTAAAGAGCATTTATGTTGTATTGAAAGCTGCAATAACTTCTTATCTGCTATTTCTGTACGAGTTGGTGAAGATATTTATTTCTCAGATGACTCAATGCCTGAGATATTTTGTATGAAATATTTCTATATATTCCCCCTAGCATGAGTTTGCAGGGGTTGGTTGTTGTTAATGTCTCTTCTAGAGTTCTTTTACTGTAAATTCTCAGAGAAGTAATACAAGGGCGGTGGAATTTCCAAAGCTCTGTGTTGTTTGATGCATTGTGGTGTTTAGCTGAAAGTTACAGGATTCCTGCGTATTTCATGGCACAATAAGTTTTCCCTACAACTCTTTGTTATGTGTTTTGTTATCTTTCATATCTCTTTAATTCTTCTGTGTTCTACAGTTAATGGCAAGGAAAAAGAATAGTTCCAGGATTTAATCACAGATTACCCTGAACTCAATATAAGCTATTTCAAATGTTTTCTTCAGTTATAGTAATAAAGGTGTATTTCTTAATTGCTACCCTTTCACACTATATCTTTCACAGTGATTATTGTTACAGGAATTCAATTTTTCTCCTGAGGAATATATCTCTTTCTCACACCCCAGCTTAGTGGAAAATTCTTAATTTCTTTTCACTGGTTGCTTACATTTCACCATCATAATTTCAAGTTTGTTTTGTGAAGTATTTAAATGGCCCTGTAATTCCAGCTGCTCAAACTCAAGATTTCAAAAAACCAGTAGCCACAGACTCCATTGCCTAATGAACTAACATTATCTGCATATTTCCACTTTAGGTACAGAAAGACATCCTTCCAACCAAAACATAAACCAAAACCCTTACTTCATAACTAGCCTAAAATCTCCACAGAACGGAGACAAACCTTAAAGAGAGAGCCCTCTCTGATTACAGTTGGGCTAGAAGTTGTAATCCAAATATTGGTTAGTGGTTACCCCAGCCGTATTCCCTTGGTAGTCAAAGGGAACAACATAGGTGTTAACACATACAACCATCAACATGCATAAGAAATGCATAATTAGCTACGCATACACATGAACACATGTAGTCTAGCATAAGTGATCAACTCTTGTAACCAACCTACAATACTGATACATGTAATGAAACATCCAAGAAGGAAACCTAACATACGAGGATGTAATCAAGCTATACATGGTCTTGTAACCAACCATATACTTTTGACGATGACTTCCACAAAATCAACATGAAGTTCCTCATGATAATATTACAACGATCATGATCAATCATTATGCAATGCAATGAGTACATGGAATACAAGCGTAAGATACACACACGAAATTGACATGCAGGCATGAACAACACAGATTCCATGAAGTATGATGACCAAACCATGCTTTCATACCAATCTATGGTATCATATATGACTTAAATAGAACACAACCCACTCTGATACCGATCTATAACGCCGCCTCCTCCCTGGTCCACCCAAGAAACCGGCTACCTGGGGTAAACATGCAATGAGAGAGGCTAGTATGAGGGATTCAATTCCTTAGTAATCTTAAGGAAATGGAATCGACAAAAGAAAACATTACAGACCTCCCTCAGGTGCATCAGGATCCCGAGGTTGCTCCCATTACAGGCATTCATGTGAATGCAACCTTATAGTCTCTCCCACAGTTCCTGTAAGAGAGAGCATACAATTTTTCTCTCCCAGTTATGTGTCAAAGACTGTGATATTTAAACCACTTTTTCAGGTCTAGTCTCCAAACCAATGTCTAGGACTTGATGAGACTTTTTAAGATATTAAATAACACCAAGGAAAAACATATAACATAAAACTTGATTAAGGGCTTCACCTAACCAAGCCTAACCATGACAGACATTTTGTCAAACACTTAGTGAATATGCAACCTATAGGTTTAAGTAACATATATGACCATAGCGTTCTCATACATATATGAGATTCGTCGTCAGGAATTGTTTCCTTAAAACTTTAACTTCCATTCCATCCATTAGGTCATAGATACATTTCCCATTCATTTACGAGTGAAAACATGAGATGAACTAATCATCTAACCATGCTTATAAGCAAAATAAAACCATATACATATATGCAATATGATAGCCATCAAATCCAAATATAAACAAATGAAAAAGTAAGACAACTTATATTTCATTAATGATATGAAAATTCGACCAAGTTCGGGACTTCCACGTACCACCCGATCATAGCTGGCTAAACCAAATGTTTCTTTTAGAGAGTCACCCCCTTACCATATTCGAAACATGAACGTGGGATCTCATAGAAAATCCAACCCAAGAACAACCAAGGCAGTCTAGAGGTTAAACCACCTCCACCCTCATCAAACCGTGATCACACCAAAACCACAACTCCAATAATAACCGAACTGAACTTAGAATGCCATCTAGAATCCATCACTATCTTTGAGGAATTTTCCAGCTCCTTGTCTCTTAGTCTTTAATGCAATCCAATCAAAAATCAATACGCCCTAATCCAAGACCAGTCTCTCAGGATTTACCGAAATCCAAGTGCATATCACTAGGCACTAAATCGAGACTTCTTCCTCTAGTTTTGCCATGTATACCCCTAAAACCAGTCAAGGGATTCCTAGGGCTTTGGGATTGAAACTTGAGACCACCTCCACCCAGGATTCTGAAATCCATTGGACAAACCATGGCCTAAAAGTTGAAATAAAAATCCCAACACCACTGCATCTAGAAAAAGGTAAGGCTAGGTTGAAAATTTTTATGCTCGTATACCAATACGTGTCATATATCATGATTGAATTCATGAGCTATGTAATATGTTCATACCTTTCCATGTCACAAAGGTTTTCCATATTATCAAAAAAAAAAAAAAAAAAAAAAAATGTAAAGAGGGTATACCCTAAAAGAAAAATCAAAGGGTAAATAAAATAATATGGTAAAAAAAAATGAATGAAAATGAACCCCACCAAAAGAAAGACCAAGGAAAGTGTGCAAGTTTAAATGCCACTACCTTTTATCTTATGCAATAAACAATTGTGTGCATCTTGTAATTTATGCCACAATTGATGAACAGTCAAACATCTTAAGCTTGGCCAGTTCATATTTGAATTTTATGTTTTAGAGATAGAGAATAAAATCTGACCAAACTGTTTAAAGTTGGTAGATAAGTAGATAGATAGAGCGAATAAAAGGAGCTCAATAGTTTAACCTGAGCCCTTTGATGTAATAAGTGTAGACTTAGATAGATATCTAAATGTAAAAGAAAAGAAAATGTGGTAAGGGTTTGCTTGTTTAAATGCACCCTAATAAAGAAGTAAAAATGGTAGGATAAATTAGGTAGGGTAAGTAGATGATGGTTGCAGAATCAAGTGTGATGAATAATGTCTCTAAATGTGTTAATATTTCATTTTCATCACAAGGCCAAAGGCATACACAACATTGAAGACATCATAAGCAAGGAAAAGTCACAATTATTAACTCCCCTTCTAATTTTCCCTAATTATTTACTAATTTCACCCAAAAGGACTAAAGTATTTGCTAAATTGGAGGGGCTCAGACCATTTCTATGACTTTTGGAGGGACCAGACCCTCGGCCCAATAATTTCAAAATCCTAATTACTTAAAACCATCATTCATTCATTTTCATAAGTCTTTTCCTAAAGGAAAATCCCATTTTACTTAGGAAAAATTCACAATATTACATAAAACCCCTTTTTCACTTTAAGCCTAACTTTAAGTGCACAACTTTAATGTTTTTACTTAGCGCTTTCGATTACATTTTTCATATTAATTTCTGACTCGTATTATATAACTCCCGAATAAAAATTCACATTTTCCGTATTATTCAAATATATTAAAAAAGACCCCAAATTACTATATATCCCACCCCTTTGGTTAATTATAACTCTGAATCATACTTAAATAGGATTAACTACTTAACGTGTAACTAGTTAATAGCCTAACCCCCCACCCCCCCCCGCTACATCAATCGAGATTAATTAACCCCCATGGTTAATTAAGAACCCCTCGTCTAATCATAGCACCCCCGATATCATTAATTAACTCCTAATTATGTCAGGTGCAACGTAGTTAAACTCCACCGCACCATGTCTCCCATCAGCCCTCCGATCGCACCCCAATCATCCGACGGCTATTATAAATACCGCATGACCCTTTGCAACCACACATTATTGTGCAATCACAAAGCGGTTTTTGAATAGTGCCTCCACCACAGGTCGAGTAATTTATGGAATCGCTGGCTTGAGGCCAAATACCCCCCCCCCCCCAGAGCGGTGCAAGAGAAACTACTTACCACCTTCTACTAAAGGAAAAAATGTCTCATCATTTAGTTGTCACCAATTGTCATTTTCATTCACCCGCCAATACCAACCACTTACCCGTTTAAATTCAAAAGCCCTAGTTTTGCTCATTTTCACTTGATTGTGCAGTAAAACCCTATGTAACCGAGTTGCACCACCTAAAGCCTCTGTTAACCGATTCGAGCATGGTTTAACTCCCAAAATAATTCTGGACTCACTCCATAGACCTCTTAAGCTCAAATGAAACCTTTTCAACCTCCCCTGCAAATGAGTGCTTTCTTAATAGTTAGTTTTGTTGTACAGGTGATCAAAAGACCAAAACCTTGGATAAACAGTCTTAATACTAGTCATAAAATCTGTTTACTCAAAGATTGTTATCAAATCTATTCAAACAGAGATGGAAGATAAAACATAAAGTAAAAATACAAGCAAGGGAAACAAGAAATTAAACGATTTACTAATGAAACAGACAGTAAAAACCTAAACTACACATTGAAGGTAAAAAGACGTATGAGGATTAAAGAGTATCAGATTGAATATCAAGTCAAGTAAATCAGCTATCATGAAGATAAACAAGATAAAAGACAGTTACAAAGCATAGCATACAAATTCATGTCAAAGTGAAGACAATCGAAAAACAGAGCGATAAAAGTAAAAAGTAAACAATAAATGGTAAACAGTAAAAGTAAACATGAAGAAATTAAGGGTGAAACAAAGATGAAAACACTTTCACCGGCTACAATGAAGTTTATCCAAAGTAAAAGTGAAAAACAGTCAAAAGAAGTTTAAGGCTAAAAGATGAAATTAGAGCAAAAATGGTACATTCTTCAGAAATTTCCTGTTTAAGTCATATTTTGCAGAAACTGTTGTGGCTAATCTAAGAAGTATTTTGAGAAACTGGAATATTTTTTTGTTTCTAACAGGCCAATCTATAAAAACATATCTCACTTTTTACACAGGTATTACCAAGAGGGAGATAAGTTCATGTTTTGACAGCCTATTTTTCAGTTTGTGCAAAGTCTTGTTTTTGACATCCTTTTGCAGAGAATATTGTGAACAATTGGAGATGAATATTGGGAAACGGAGAGAATTTTATTTCAAAAACATTCTTATCTACAAAAACCTCTTTCATGTTTTACATAGCTATCACAGATTGAGATATAAAAGTGTCTCATTAGACCCTAAGTTTGCAAAATTTCTAGGGTAGAATGCACAAAAGAAGGATGCAGTTAGTGACTGGGATGCCTCATCATCAACTAAGAGTTGCTATCATATTTGACCTTCTCTTGTTTGTCACCATAAATCCATAGAAATAGTGCGAAATAGATTCATTAGTTTTGAATGTCCTTTATTTAAGTTCTTTTAATGTAAACAGTTGGAGATATTTGTGAAACTAATCTTGATATTCTTTCAACATATTTTAGTATACAATTAGTATAAATACTTCTTCACTTGAATTATTTTGGGGTGGATTCATATAAATTATTGTAATATTGGTTATTTTCGAATAAAGTGTTGATTGGAACAAACTCTTGTATGGCTTGCTGGATAAAGAATTGATGCAGAGGACTTTCCACGGATTTCTTGAATCAAACTCCACATCAATAAGTTCTTTATACCTTGTGTTTTAAAGTTTTTCTTGTGTCTTATATCATCTATGTTCCATATCTGAATGGTAAACGAATAAGAGTAATTCAGAAAATGCTTGTTTGCAATCCGTTGTCAATCATTATTATAAATAATGAAACCTTGATTGCTCCTATTTTCTAGTTCATTCGCATTGATTATTACTTAAAGAATACTTAACTACTCTTTATTAGTAATCAATTCAAGTTCCCTTTCAAAACGTTGAAGGATTCTTAACTCGGCTTCACCCATTTTGAAACCATTCCATTTATTCCAAATCTTGGTTTATTCCTTGTTTGACCATCTTGCTCTGTAAAAACATCCTTTGTTGAGAAACATAATCCAGTTAAGCTATCTTCTTTGACTCTATTAGCCCAATGGCCTAAACTAATCAGTCCTACACCTCTACTATTGAGTCTCACCACCCAAAACCCAAACAAAACTCTTGAACTTCATAACTAGCCTAAAATTTTTCAAAACAAAGATGAAACTTAAAGAGAGAGCCCTCTCTCGATACAGATTGGTTAGATTCTATATCTAAAAGCCGATTTATGGTTACCTCGGACCCCTTCCCTCTTCCCAACAACTTCAAGGAAAATCCGAGTGATAAAAAAAACCATTATCATAACATGGAAAAAGCATGCCACCAACAATAAGAGAACCATATATTGACATGCAAAGCCATGCATGTCAAAACGAGCTAGAAAAACACACATGAAATATGTTACCTGCAAGTATTCCTGCTGAAGCTGCCTAATCCTTCTCTTCTTCCTTGATCCTTTCTTTCCTCCATTTCCCTTTGCTTTCTTTTGCTTCCTTGATCTAAATCTAGATTACTCTAAAAAAATTGCATGTTACCAAGAGTGAGAGAGAGAAAGAATAATGAGATGCCTCCAAACATGACCTGACCAATCCTGCCAACCAATCCTCAAAAGAGTTTTTATGAATGATGCCTGTATTTTCTTCATTTTCTATTATTTTCCATCAATTTCCTCCTCACATGCAACCTGTGGCTTTTCACCTTACTTTTCTCCTAATTTCCTTTACTTTCATAATTAAATATGCCAAAAATGCATTTTTTCCTTTTAATTCCTTTTCCCTAGACTTTCCAATTTCCTTAGCCAAGAAAACACATTGAGGGATGCCCACTAATATATATTTGCCCAAAATTTAGCTTGGAAGATGTTTCCCTTACCCATGGTCTTATTTTTTCCTTTATTTACATTATCACATAGAATTTTGACCATTGTTGTTATAGTTCCAAGCATAGGATATGGTGGGTGACTTCACATAGACATTTTTCGTGCTAATACTACACATCATCCCCCAACCCACCTGGCCCTAAGTTTATGTGGCATAATACTTTCACTTGACACTACAAGCTTAATTCCATTGAAAGGAACATGGGTGAATGTTTCAGTCTGCTCTACTTTTCCCTTAAGGAAAGAATTTTCACCTTTCTCTATAAGGAGTCTATGTTGAATGGACACTATGATGTTTTTATTAGTGTATCTCGATAGGAAGGTGGGTTACTTATCTCAAGGATTGATTCTTACAATTGAATAATAAATATGACACTTGAGATAGTAATCTTTGATGAGAATAACATGTGGTGAAGGAATAGGAGGGAAATGTTGGTCCAACCATTACACATGATCTGCCATCCCATCCATATTTCTTATTTTATATGTCTAAAAGCCATTGCCTAATCATTTTTGTTAGTTGATTACTATGACAAAACTGAAAGGATTTTGGGTGATGGACATAGTGTGATGTATTTTTCCCACTTAACGAAACAATACATTGAAGAGTTTATACTAAAGGACCTTTATCTCCCCTTTTACCATTGTAGAACTAAGGAGGTTAGTTAACTTATCACAACCATTGGCTCCTCCAATGGAATAATATATACAATCCCTCAGAAAAGGAATATTAAGAGACAATAATGCTTGAGGAGGGATAAGGTGGTGATTTATATAGAAACCTTTTCATTAGACTTTAGTGTGCACTCTTTAATGGAGGGTGACCCTCACAATTTAGATGGATTTGGACCTCCATCAGGGAAGAATTAGGTACTACTAAGTGGATTTGCGGGAAATTTTTATCACAATTTTGGCAAGACATATGACACACCTTAATGGATGGAAAAACAAGGATACTAGAATCGGTTATGTACGTCCCTTCTTTAGTTTTCCCATGTCTTATCATGGTAATTGAACAATGTAATCATGTGAAATCTTCCTTTTTATCCTCATAGGGTTGTGTACTCTCTCCAATTTTCTTTGTAAGGGGTGTAACCACCCTCCCTTCCTCTTCCCTCTACTAAGATTACCTAATGAATTCATGGAAGTGGAAGGATAAATTTATGCCTCTACCACCATTCAATCCTTACAAATCCTTTACCTATATAGAATTTCTTCATTATCTAGTAAATCACCCTCCCTATTTTGTTTTTCTATAGCTTGCATCACACTAGAGCCTCAAAGGATTACAAGAGAAAGACAGTCCTCATAGTCTACACATAAAATTAAATTATTGGGGCACTTTAAATGGTGGAGACAATTAACAGAGAATACCTCACATAATTAATATACTTGTTAAGCTTTTGGAAAAGGACAATCCCAACTAAGATATCAATAGGCTCAATAAATTTTTTTGTTATCCTCTATAATCCTCAAGATAACCTATGGATGGAATTTTCAAATAGGTTGCACTTGGTGCACATTGAACCTGCATCTCTTGCGTTCCCCTTGGACATTTCATCCAAGAGAAGTTCTTGAAGTGTATGGATAAAAACACTTCTTGGAGGGACACAAGATATCTAAAGTCATGGGAATTTGGAGCCAATCTCACATTTGAAAGATTTAGAGTCCATGAACCTTTCTTTTCCCATTAAGTATTAGATTTTAACAACTCTCTCTAGAGGGACATGGAATACCTCAATGCCTTGGGCCTTGGATCCAATCATGCATTTGAAAGCTTAATAGAATACAAGCTCATATCTTCCTTTAAAATTATATTCTAACAACTCTATCAAAAGGACATTTTCTTGGGCTATGATTGTGTGGGATGGGTCTTTGTCATCAAAATTAGTCTGCTTCTTGTTTACCAGTTCTCCTTTGAGTAAAACTAGTCAACATTTATGCCACGCCCGGAAGAGAATATCCTACTCTGTTGTTTCCCTTACCTCAACCATGCCTAGATCCTCAATAAATGTTCTTTCACCACTCAATAATTTGTGAAATTGGAATTGTTTTTAGTGTATTAAGAATCCCCACAAAGACCAACCAAACTAGTAAAATAATTTCAGTGCATTGGAAAGAGGAAATGAGCTAGCAATGTTTTGATTTACTAACCGTAACAAAACATCAAGAAATTAAACACACTAGATACCTAATAGAGAGAATGTTCGCCATAGAAAACAATGATTCCTTTCCTAGGAAACCAAAATAGGAAAGCCAACATTCAATGGGTTTCGATTTTTGCTCAAAAAATAATTACAAGGGTTGAGTTGTGGAATCTCAACATATATTTTGTGCATTATTACACATTAGCAATAATTGCATATGGATGTAGTTAATATATATAATCAGATGTTCATGCATGGATAAGTTAAACATCTTCTTTGTCCTTTGATCTTGGATTATATTTCCTTCTTGATTCTTCTTATATGGTTGTTGCCCTTCTTCTTCCAAGGCGTCAATTCTCTTCCGTATCTCTTAGTTGTTCAATTTATTGAAGCCTTTATGACTTGAACTTGACGTTGGTTGTTGGTTTCAAACTTTGAAATTTTTTATTTTCTATTATAAAGTTTGAAGGAGTTAATATTTTGGATCACAGGTTTCCATTCATAGACTTTAAGTGTATATTCGATATGAGGAATATATGTATATTGTCAACATGTGTTATGTAACTCACGGGAATTCATATCTATATTGTCAACATGTGTTATGTAACTCACGGGAATTTAATATGGGTGAGGAAAAATCGATTCTTTCATACAAATGAACCGAGATAGCTCCAATTGACAATGTAAGGGATTACATTTATTCTACTTGAAAGTTGTATTTTTATTCCTTTCACATTTCCTCGAATGGTTTGCAACACACTTGAACGGGAACCATAACCATTGGCAAGCAATACCTAACTTTTTGACAATTCAACCATTGGTATAATGTGATTTTGTTGTTCCTTTGTATTTTTTCATCTGAAACCAAAACTATTTTCTTGTTTCTTGTAAACAACTTCAAATATGTTTAGAACTTTATATCTTTGGCACAAACTTTGATATGAAATACTTCTTATGCATCAATGGATGGGCTTCTTAACGAGTCCTTTTCAATAACCTCAACAACATTATTTTCAATATCCTCCTCAATAGTCATTTTATCCTCGTCCAATGTAT
Source organism: Pinus taeda (assembly GCA_000404065.3). Taxonomy (NCBI): domain Eukaryota; kingdom Viridiplantae; phylum Streptophyta; class Pinopsida; order Pinales; family Pinaceae; genus Pinus; species Pinus taeda. The sequence continues at coordinate 11,183 of APFE030166081.1, forward strand.
TTAGAAAGCTCACAATAAGAAGGTTAGGAGGCATGGAACTGGTAAACAAGCATAAGAATCTAGGATATCCACTAGTACTTCACTATGACCAATTCCCTTTACGAGAAACCAACAAATCCTTAGTTTATTTGGCCTTTGGGATAGTACCCTATTTTTTCTTTTGTTTAGAGACATAACTTACTCCTTCAAGGACATGGATTCGAGATATGATATCTTATGATCTGTATGAGGGATTTATGGTCCTCATGTTTGACCCACACAACTCTATGTGGAAATATCTTCCTTGTTTCTTGCATAGCACCGAGTACAAACCTTCCCAACTTCTATTCATAAATAGGAAGAACATGTTTTGTTAATGCCAAATCGATAGATAGACCTTTGTTATGATATAACAACCAAGGAATTTTTTGATTTGAAGGTGCAATCACAACACTCAAACCACATTAGTTTTGTCCATTCATCTGTTTTCCATGGGGATGTACCCCCCATGTTTCCCATGATCCCAGGGGGTGTATTTCTGGGGAAATGTTACCTCATAGGAATCTAGATACTAATGACCTTAGATTGATTTTTTGACTTGTAAATATTTACTATCGTTTTACTTAGAATAATTTTATCTAACTATTTGCTGACTTCAGTATCTACTATTTTTGTTAGTACAAATTAGATTTGAAAATAAAGAATTTGAATAAATGTATCAATATTTTTATTTTGTTTCATTTATGTTTTATGAATCAATTTATTTCATTATTGAATCTAGTTTACTAGTTACCTTGCATAATAATATATTTGTATAGACTGAATTATTCTTGTTTG
>APFE030166083.1:1432-30476 GCA_000404065.3 Pinus taeda
GACCAAATTGGTCTATCGGACCTACAATTTTCTTAATTTTTACTTGTCTGGCTCCTCGTTTTTCTTGGCAAGATTGGTGTTGTAGCTTTCTTTCTTTTCTCTACGGTCTTCCAACTTCCTTCGTCTTGCATCTTCTTCATCTCTTCTGGTTCTTGGGACATTGGTGTCTTAGCTTCGCGATCTATAGTCGGAGAAGTTTGGTTTAGGAGATCTGCTTTGCTGTTAAATGAAGATTTATTTTCTGCTGTATTCAAATCCTCATAACTGTTGATTTGTTGAGGCGGGCTTTCTCCTTGCTTGCTTTGAGAGTGGTTTCCTTCTTCCTTGATTTCTTGTGACTCAAAGTTTTCTATAGAATATTCTTCTTTGATGACAGTGTAGTGTTCTTTTTGTGCTCCTTCCCACCATGTAGATCTGTGGTGGTTTTTTCTAGCAAAATTTTTCTCAGAGGCTTTTGGGAAATTTTTGGCTAGATGCCCCGTCTCAAAGCACGATCGACATCTGAAGAGGACACTTTCATAATCAAGCTTCTGGTTCCACACATAGTCTTTACTTGTTAGGTTTATTTTAGCTGGGAATCCGGCGCTGAAATCCATTTCCACATAGATGCGTGCATAGGTGGTTCTGGTATATTCCTCTATTTCTGGGCACCTGCAGTAAAATTTCCCAATTGCATTTCCGATGGCTTTTAGCGAGGAGAGATTCCAGAGATGCAAGGGTAGGCTTTGCAATCTCACCCAAACTGGTGCTAAGTTTATCACTGCTATAGAGGGATCGAATGATGGGTTCCATGGCTTCATGAATAGGCCTGATTTTTCCCAAAACCAAGGGCCGGAATCTAGAATACATTGTCTGCTTTCAGGATTTTCAAAATCTACTATAAAGAAACCTCTATCACAGGGGTAGATATTAATTTCATCAGAAATGATAGGCTTCCATACCTCCGAGATCCAATTGTGGAGTGCTATCAGCCGCGGCCAAAAACCATTGAACCAAAAAATTAGGGCACTTTCAAAGAACTTCAAAGCTTCATCGAGTGAGTCCTGGACCACTTGGATAGTGGGAGTTGGGGCTTCACTCACGATATGGGCAGGAGATTGCCCTCCAGAGACGGATGAGCCACCAGTTATTTTTGCGAAGCTCAGAGCCATATTTTATGCAGATCTGAGAATGCTGGAACATCAGCAAATATTTGAACCGCAGACCCTAGGAATGCTGGAACAGCAACTGTGTCCTCCACACGTTACGTTGCCTCCAAAAAATTATGAACGGAAAGAGATCTGCGAGATCTACGAGATTATAGATCTGAAACAGGCGAGATCTGCGAGGCCTATGAGATCTGCAAGACCAGAGAGACCGTGAAAATCAATGAAGCTCTGGCGCTTAAAAAGAGACCAAATCTGGACGAAATTGAGCGAAATTCAGATCTATTGTGATAAAAATCTGCACCAAAGAAGCTCGTGAGCCTTGTCTCTGCGGCAACGCGGCTTCGAGGTTACAGATGGATCCAAATCTTTATGTATACCACTGCAACGTTCAAAACCTCGAAATGACCGAAAAAGATTGAACTGGAAGGGAAAGTTCTGCAACATGCGAGGCGTAGATAAATCTGAACCAGGCGAGATCTTAGAGAGAATAACAGAAGTAACCAAATCTTTATGTATACCGCTGCAACGTTCAAAACCTCGAAATGACCGGAAAAGATTGAACGGAAAGGGAAAGTTCCGCAACGTGCGAGGCGTAGATAAATCTGAACCAGGCGAGATCTTAGAGAGAATAACAGAAGTAACCGGCGCTTAAAAAGAGACCAAATCTGGACGAAATTGAGCGAAGAACCGTAGACTGCCGAAGAACCGCAGAAGAGATCTAAACCACTATCGGTAAACCATTATTGAATATCTGATAAAGTGCTAGAGCTGGTATATTGGTAATTGGGTTATGATGCATATCTGGATCTAAATGAAGGAGGAACCTTAGCGCAAAAGAAGGATAAATTCTAGTGATGGGTCATAATCTTTAAGCTTGAATGATAACATCTTTGTATGATTTTTATCTGCTAGATGTGGCGCTTGCTTGATCTATAAGTCTGATAATCTGGGTTAATTAGTGATTGAATATTCCAAAGAGTGAATTATATTTTATAGATCTGTACGCAGGTTCAGTGAAGTGAAGGTGCATATACACGCAAGTTCAGTGAAGTAAAGAAGCGTATACACAGTTTGTTCCATACGCAGAAGCGTATACACGCTAGTTTCAGGCTGTTGAAATAGCGTATATACTCTAAGTGGTGATCTAGCTGCTTCTGTCTATTGCTGCAGTGTTCTGGGTTCAAATTTTGGTGTGTAGTTTCTGGTACTGTGTTTTGGGTACAGCTGTCAGAGAAGTATCTACTTGTTTCAGATCTAATTGGTGAAAATAGATTGGTTTATGATTGATTGATGTTCATGGATCCAGTCTGAAAATTTATGAAATGTGGTCCCTAGAAGAAAGAGAAGGTTGTAGCCTTCTGTAGGCCAGCACCTACGTACTAGTATGTTGGCTAGTGGAAGAGCTAAAGGGGGTTGTAGCTCCCTTCCAGGAGAAGCTAGAGAATGAGAGAGGGTTGTAGCTCTCTGCAGGTTGCAGCCTGCGTACTGGTAAAGGATTGCACCAGTACATTGTAACATAAGTTTTTAATTAAAGAAAGATAGAGACGAATTGCAGCAGGTGGTTTTCACCCACATTGGGTTTCCACCTTATATCTTGTGTTCTTGTGTGTGATTATCTTTCTACTCTATTTTACTGTCTCTGGTTACTGGTTATTTGATTCTGCATCATAGATTAACAATCATCATTAGAAAGATAAAGTAAATTAAAAATTTGCTTTGTATACGCGGGTTTCCTTCTGCATAGTTGCGTATATACGCGGGTTTAACTAACTGAAGTAGCGTATACAATTTGTTTTGAAAAAGGAATATTTGACTTGATAATACTGATTCACCCCCGCCTCTCAGTATTATTTCCAACACCTCCTTCAGGTGGCTAGTAGGTCTAGGAGAAAAAAAATATTTGCTCAATGTATCTCTCTGACGAATGCATGTACTCTCCAACATCTGCAAGCAACAAAAGCAAGTTGGTACCAAAAAAGAAAAAATTAGGTCAAACGTAGTCAAAAGTAGTCAAATTTTGACTTTCTCCTCCTTTGTTCAAATGCTCCAACAGGACCAAGTCCATGGCAATCCATCACCCTCATCTATTTCCACCACCCACTCATCATTCCCAAACTTCTACCACTCATTTTCCTTGTTGTCCTGAATTACTACATGATATCTATAGGAAACAAAAATACGTAGAGCATAATTTTTTTTTTTCATATCTTTCAAAATATGCATCCATTTGTTAATATGTTTTAGGGGTAAAGAAATCAGCCTCCATCACGTTAAGTAATTTTTAGTTTTTCTTGAGATTTGTGCATCCATTGGTCACGATTTTTTTATGAGCAGGTGCATAATTATGATGACAACATACTTAGAAATTTTTAGGTCAATACATACTACCATTTCGTAGATATAGACAAAAAAATTATGCTACAAGAGGTTGTCCTGAATTACTACAGGATCTCTATAGGAAGGTCGAGAAGAAGCTACAAGAGGCAATATGATGGAGAAATGGGTAAAAAGGTCATGCATTCTTTAAGGAAGGTTGATATAGGTCCCCCAACACCAATTTCATCACTCATCCACTCCATCTAAGGAAAATCCATCTTCAAATTCCACTTTGCCTTACATGAAAAAAAAAAGACCTCTGGGTGAAAACCCAGGGTAGGCAACTAGGATGAAAACCTCCTTTGAGACAACCTAGTTGTCTTAAAAAAAAACACAAAAATAATGGCAGGTACCTAAAACCTACCCACTCATAACAATTCTGGTTTTTGCAAGTTTGCAAGAAGATAATAAACACAAATATCATAGGGCAGCAAGTCATAGAAAGCCCCATGTTTTTCTTCATCCATTTCATCTCATCCATAATACCCATGTTCCTTCATCCATACTCATCTCCAGTAAAAGAAAAAATCCAATTTCAGGAAAGTCTATGTTTTCTATAGGATTTCCTATACTTACTACAAGAGTTTCCTATAGTATTAGAGGAAGTCCTGAAAATTTACAGGAAAGGCAGTCTGATGGAAAAATTATGATGCAGGCTTGTTTTGGGATAGGAAAAAAAGACATTGAATTCACCACATTTCAACCAACACCCATCATAACCATGTCACTCTATGATCACACCTTCCACTCATTCCAATACTTATTTACCCTCCAACAGAGAAAGAACACAAAAATTCAAAAAAATGGTAGATACACAACTTCCTGTAGTAGTAATACAGGAAACGATGTAGTAGCCTATTTTGAAGTAATAGCAGGCTCCAGGCCTAACCTTCAACACCATGATTGAAAGACGAAAAGCATAACTACAGGCACAATGAAACTTCTCTAGAGCTTAGTAGCAACAGAGGAATCCAACACCTACACATCAACAAGAAGACAATACATGAACAAAATAAGTTCAACAAAAAAGAAAAAGGAAATCAAGAAGATATACCTGAGTCATGAGCAACAGAATAACATCAACTCAGCAGAAGCATGCATGTCTCTCCAACAATCATTAGGTAGGTATAGGTATGCAATATTCTTGACATTTTCACTTGAGCATATTATAGTTATAAATTTGTTGGAAATGCATGAGAGATGAGGTCTTATAAGCTAAGGGTGGGTCAACAGTCTTAGCCATCTTCAACTAGTTAATTGTAGCTCACTCCTTCACTCATGCAATGTTGAAAAGTCAAATTATAAAGGGTGATGATTTCAAGGAATGAGGACAGCAGTTAAATGAAGAAATTTTTACAAAGGCCAAATCACCACAACACTCCAAGCCCTCCATCCACTTCATATTCATTATCTATCCATCATTCATCCATCTCATTTCATAATTTCAAGAACAAACCCTACACTTTGTCTCACCTTGAAAATTTCTTGAAGAAAGCAAACAAAGCATGCTCTCCATTTTCAAAAACCTACATCATTTATCATCACTCCCATATAGTTAGAAGACTTTGAAGAAACAAGGAATGGCTGCTACAGGTTGGCAGAATGTTGCTACAAGAAGAAACAAAAGAACAAATTGTTTGAAAAACAAAAAAAGGCAGTGCCTAAGAGAGACCTAATCAAAACAAAAAACTCCAAGGCCATTAGGCAATCATCTAGTCCATAAAATAAAAGAAGAAGGCAAGCTAATGGTCTCAAGAAACAATGATTTTTCTTTGCACAAATATGTTTTGTACTTGTTCTTGCAGAACTTACAACCAAGATTCTTAATTCATAAGAGAGAGGCCACCAAGGCCATGAATGAGGCATAATGAGGTCACTAGGTTTCTCAAAGGATGAGCAACTCTTTCAGCGAGGGGGTATGATGGGCTTCTAAATTAGACATAAATTAAGGCCCATGTCTCTAAATTAAACATAAATTAAGGCCCATCTGACTATCGTTCAGCACATTAAACCTCTCTTTTTGCATTAGATAATTTATTTTTAACTTTCATATATTCATTAGGAAGGTTTATGAATAATTGCATATGTGTGCCTAATATTATCTATTTTTGTGGAAGATTATGAGAATATTGGGAAGATTATGAAGATTTGGAGGAGGAGATAATTTTGGGACTTTCTCCCTACTATAGGAGGATCAATATTAAGGAATAAATCAACAAGATACTATGGAATTATGGCACAGATTTTGGAAATCCACTGATTGAGAAAATCTAGAAATGTGGTCCCTGTCATTTAATGTAGATTCCTAGTATTGGAAACCAGATCCACTAATCAAGATATTTTTGTGCGGAAATCTTCCTCCTTTCATGTGAAATGATTCCTAATCATTTTTTATAGCTACCAAGTTGAATTTGTCACTAAGGATATATTTTTATTAGTATTCTTGTGGAGATAACTCGTATTTTTGAAGCTCCATTGTATTTTCTTGTAGGGATGTAATTGTATTGATGAAAATAATGAACATTGGTGTCATGTTCAACTTCTAAATCTTGTTCTCCTCCATAGGAATCTAAGTTTCCTTGGGCTTGGCCATGCCAGGATCCTCAGGGCCCTTTTGTATCGTTTGTTTTTCTTCTTGTCATTTCTTATTTACATGCATCTCTTGTTTTTGTTTCTTTCTATTTCTATATTTAGTATTAACGATTTCTTGTTGTAGGATTGGGTTAAATGGCTGACGTAAAAAATTTTGCAGGATCAAAAGCATCATTTCATCCTTGGAAAATATTTTGAAGGTCATACTAATCATTGAGGTACTTGGATTAGTCTTCTTATTCCCAAATCTAGATTTCTTGAACTCCTTTTTCACAAATAGCAACAAATTTCTTCTATTTTTTAGAGACTGCTAACGTGCTTCAATCAAGTTGGTTCCATGTGAAGTAGATCACAAAAACATTCTATTTAATAACAAAATTTACCCCATTACATTTTCACTTGATTAGGTTAGGCATTTGATAGATTTACTAGCTCATTAGTTCTCGAATTTTTTATTTTTAGACTAATAATTTTTCGTTATTTAATAAATCTTTCCCATGTATAGATGAATTTGTGGATAGATGCAGACAATAATGTGTGTTGTTACAGGATCTTGTACATTGTAGGGAGAGCTCATCTCGCTCGCCTCATCCAAGCCTCATCCACCCATGTCTCCAAAATACACTAAAATCTCAATATGAATTCTTGTTTTATAAGCAAAAATTATCATTTCCATTGAGCAAATCTACCCATCTTGAAGCACTTGCTTGAGTTCTAGGTAGGTTCCACCACCTCCATGCCTTATTCTTCCATTATCCACCTTTCTCAATCTCCATTCCACCTTCTAGACCACTTCCTAAGCTTTCGGCTTGTTTTTTGTAATAAAACAAGGGATCCTGTAGACATCTTGTAGGAACTAGTACATCATGTAGAAAATCCTATAGTGGTCTGTTTTTAGCCTGAATTGAGAAAAATAATCATTTAATCTAGGATTAGGCCTCTACTTGACCTCCAAACCATCAAAACCATTGTACTCCTCTTCCTCCACACCTGTATCCCCTGCCAAAGAACAAGGAAAGATTGGCATTTGCATTTATAAAATGAAAAGATAAAGAAAAATAGTTATTTTCATTTCTTAATCAGCACATGCATGCAGAAGTTAATACTCCCTAGATTAGATTCCATGCTTAGTTAGTTTAAATAATCACATGTGGTAAATAAGGTTGAGTTATGTTTCTTTCAGATTTAGTTCACGATCATTATGCAATTAGAATATGTTTTTTCCTTATACTTTATTTCTTACAATAGGTTAGCGTTTCCATTTCGAGTAGTTCATTTTTAGCAATAAGTTTAGGATTTGATTTTAGTACACGCACTCCATTACATCATGACAACAAAGGAAGGACACATTGTATGATGCACATATAGTGTCGATACCTCTTAAGTTTATACCAACCCCGGGTTGATAATTAAAGTTGGTAGCTTTGGGAGTTGCAACATTCTTGTTGCAATACCGAGGATCATCACTTTTTGGCGTTGTTGGTGTGGAGGTGTCAAAGTATGCATTGTTTTCTTCCCTAGTTGATTCATTTCTTTTTACTTTTTAAAAAAACAAAAAATAATTGCATTAGGCATATTTCATTTCAAGAATAGAAAAGCGCATTACATTATTGTTTTCATTCAATCATAAAAACAAAAACAAAAATTCTCCAACACCAACCCACCCCCTCCCCCCATTTGATCATATGGTGCAGTAAGAGCCATATCACCATCCACTTTTGTAGGCAGGACAAGAAGAGATGGCAAAGAATTTAGAAGAAATGGATGGAGAAGATAACAATGACGAAGATCCTCTCAGATTCCCCATTCAAGATACTAATGTTAGTGTGCACATGAAGAACATCCCTCCCTCTTTTCTTCCAAAATTTCATGGTCTGAGGTCAGAGGATCCAGAAACCTTTCTCTTTGAATTTGAAATTATTTGTAGATCTTATGGTTACTTGTTAAAGACTCAAAAGTTGAGATTGTTTCCAGCAACATTGAACGATAGATCTCTTATATAGTTAATGAGTTTAAGGACTAATTCAATAAGATCATGGAATGAGATGAAAAAGATATTTCTAGAAAAATATAAAGATCATGATCTTAAAGAATAAATATTTAGAATGAATAAAAGAGAAGATGAGAGTCTAGAGGATCTGGTAGAGAGGTTCATGTATAATGTTAAAAGGGAAAAACTACATCATTTAGGATTTAGGATCTGATACACTAAAAACCCTCTTACTGAGAACAATTAGGGATGAGTGGATTCATCTCCTTGATATCATGAGTGAAGATGATGTATACCAACTATCATTTGAAGAAATTTGTGAAACATGCAAATACATATCAAGAGGAAGGGAAAGAGTAAGTAAATGAGGATCAAGATCTGAGAGTCAAGCTAAACTTGAAAATTTGCTTGATAACTTTAAAATATAAATTCTTAGAAATCTAAGTAAACAAGTAGAAATGTTAAGAATTCAAAGTGAGAAAAAAGAAGATGTTGATATTTGTGTCATCCATGCATAATCACATGATATTAAATATTGCTCCTCATTACCAAGGTTGAAGGAAGTTTACCAAGAGGACAATGCAAAAAGTCAATTGTCAATAAAACTATGTTATGTATCTCCAAGAGGGCCATGGTAGCCTATTAAACTTGATATGATACAAGAGCCTAATTCACAATTTTGAGCTTATGCACATCCATATCAAAATAATTAAATCACGCCCTTTCTTTTGCAACGTTGGCCATCTCAACCCCAAAACTAATCTTGGTAACAAAGTTGGCAAGGAACTTATGGGAGCCATCCACAATATCCTCAATATTTTCCTCAATATCCTCCATACACAACTCCATGTTATCCCCACCATTCACCTCCACCACAACCACAAACCCAACCACATCCATCTCAAATATCCACTCCCACTCAACTACCTGTACCACCATTTCCAAACCCACACATTGAGGTAGCTCAGCCCACTTACAATGCTGAGGTAAAACACTTCCAAACATCTCCTCCTGAGCTCAATGGTATTCACCATAGCTCGGGAAGAGTATTGCAAAAAAGAGATTATCTTGATATCATTGAAGGACCACATCCAGAAGAAGAAAATTCAAATGAGAATACCAAAGGATCATGGGCTGCATTTGAGGAAGAGCAGACAAAAAAATCAATGATTGAGAAAGCTCCCTCATGGTTACCATTAAATCCTCCATGTATTCAAGAGAACAATCAGCAAAAAGATGAAGATTTGAAGTTCATGGTGGAAGGAGACATGAAGAATGATCTCGATAAGAAATCAAACCAAGGGCATGAAAGTTATATTGAGGTTTGGCTCTAGACAGTCACTAAGTTACAACAACACTCTCTTCTTCAACTAGGCTTGATATCATCAAAGTCAAGTCATTTGGTGTCTGAAATCCAGGTACATGTCAAATCATATATTGCAAGCCTACACATCAGTTTTTATGCTATCTTGATGTGAAATTGGCTCCATTGGAAGTATTCTTATACTTGAAAGTGATTTTGTTTTTCAAGTAGAATAGGGTAGAAAAGATGAAATTAAAAATAAAAAAAAAATAAGAGAAAAAATAAAATTTCGAGTGAAAACCTCCTTTGAGGCGTCTGAGATTGGTTCATCAATTGAAAACCTCCATGAGGTGGTCAATGGGTTGGAAAAAAGAAAAAAGAGGAAAAATGAAAAGATCCTTGGTGAAAACCTCCTTTGAAGTGCCTAGGCAGACCTACTAGTTGAAAACCTCCCTGAGGCGGCCAGTAGGCCTAGAAGAAATAAATAAATAAATAAATTTTTCTCCATGTACCTCTCAGATGAATGCATGTACTCTCCAACATCTGCAAGAAAGAAAAACAAGTTGGTACCAAAAAAGAAAAAATTAGGTCAAACCTAGTCAAAAGTAGTCAAATTTTGGCTTTCTTCTCCTTTGCTCAAATGCTCCAACAGGACCAAGGCCATGCCAATCCATCACCCTCATCTATTTCCACCATTCACTCATCATTTGGAAGCCTCTACCACTAATTTTCCATGTTGTCTTGAATTACTATAACATGTCTACATGAAACAAAAATACATAGAAGAAAACTATTTTCGCCATATCTTTCAAACCATGCATTCATTTTCCAAACTGTTTCAGGGAGAGATGCATATTGATGATGGTAACATACTCAAGAATTTTCAGTAAATTTCTGTGCATGGTTTTCAAGAAATCGACTTCCATCACCTTCATCCATTTTTAGTTTTTCTCAATATTCATGTATCCATTGGCCAAGATGTTTTTATGGGGAGGTGCATAATGATGATGGAACCATTCTCAGAGAAATATGATGGAGAAATTGGTCAAAGATTCATGTATTCTTTATGGAAGGTTGACATAGGTCCCCCAACACCACTTTCATCCCTCATTCACTCCATTTAATAGAAATCCATCTTCAAATTCCACTCTGCCTTACATTATAAAAATAAAATAAAATAAAACTCTTGGTGAAAACCTCTTTTAAGGCACCCAGGGTGGGAAAAAAAAATGAAAAGCTCCTTTGAGGCATCCTAGTTGTCTTTCAAGAAAGAAAAAAGAAAAAAGAAAAAATTAGTGGCAGGGACCTCAAACCTACCCACTCATAAAATTCCTAGTTTTTTAAGGTTTGAAAGAAGATAATAAAAACAGAGATGAGAGGGAAGCAAGCCATACAAAGCCTCATGTTTTTCTTCATCCATTTCATCTCGTCCATAATACCCATGTTCCTTCATTCATACTCATCTCCAACAACAGAAAAATTCCAATTTCAGGCAAGTTTGTGCTTTCTATAGGATTTCCTGTAATTACTACAGGAGTTTCCTATAGTACTACAGGAAGTCCTGAAAATTTACAGAAAAGGTTGTGCGAAGGAAAAATTATGATGCAGAATTGTTTTTGGATAGGAAAAAAGGACATTGATTTCACCACATCTCATTCAACACCCAGCATGACCATGTCACTCTATGACAACACGTTCCACTCATTCTATTACCTATTTACCCCCCAGCAAAGAAAGGACACAAAAATTAAAAAAAAAGGGCAGCTATAGGACTTCATGTAGTAGTACTACAGGAAACCCTGTAGAAGCCTATTTTAAAGTAATAGCAGGCTCTAGGCCTAACCTTCAACACCATGATTGAAAGAGGAGAAGCATAACTACAAGCACAATGAAACTCCTCTAGAGCTCAACAGCAATAGAGGAAGTCAGCACTTGTACATCAACAAGAAGACAATCCATGAACAAAATAAGATCAACAAAAAGAAAAAGGTAGTCAAGAAGATGTACCTGAGTTATGAGAAACACAACGACATCAACTCATCAGCAGCATGCATGTCTCTCCAACAACAATCGGGTAGGTATAGGTATGCAATATCCTTGACCTCTTCACTTGAGCACATTATAGTTAGAATTTTTTTGTCAGTGCATGAGAAATGATGTTTTATAAGCTAAGGACGGGTCAGTAGTCTTAGTTGCCTTGAACTAGTTCATTGCAACTCACTCCTTCACTCGTGTAATGTTGAAAATTCAAATTATGAAGGGTGACGATTTCAAGGAATGGGGACAGTAGTGAAAAGAAGAAATTTTTGCAAAGGCCAAGTCACCACAGCACTCCAAGCCCTCCCTCCACTTCATATTCACTATATATCCATCATTCCTCCATCCCATTTTATAATTTCAAGAACAAACCCTACTCTTTATATCACCCTAAAAATTTCTTGAAAAAGACAAACAGAACATCCTCTCCATTTTCACAAACCTACATCATTTCTCATCACTCCCATACAGTTATAATACTTTGAAGAAGGAAGGAATGACTACTACAGGAAGGTAGAATGCTACTACAAGAAGGAAGAAAAGAATAAATTGTGCTAAAAACCAATAAAAGGCAGTTCCTAAGAGAGACCTAATCAAAACATAAAACTCCAAGGCCATTAGGCAATCATTTAAGCCACAAAAGAAAACAAGAAGGCAAGCTAACAGTCTCAATAAATAATGATTTTTCTTTGCACAAATATTTTTTTAATCTTGTCCTTGCAGAATTTACAACCAATATTTTTAATGCACAAGAGAGAGGCCACTAGGGCCATGAATGAGGCACAATGAGGTCACTACGTTGCTTAGAGGATGAGCAACACTTTCAGCAGGGGGTATGATGGGCGTCTAAATTAGACATAAAGTAAGGCCCATCTGACTATCCTTCAGCACATTAAACCTATCTTTTTACATTAGATAATGTATTTTTAAATTTAATATATTCATTAGTAAGGTTTATGAATAATTGCATATTTGTGCCTAATATTATTTATTTTTGTGGAATATTATGAGAATATTGTGCAAATTATGAAGATTTGGAGGAGGAGATAATTTAGGGACTTTCTCCCCACTACAAGATGATCAATATTAAATAATAAATCAACAAGATATTATGGAATTATGACACATATTGGAGAACTCCAATGATTGAGAAAATTGAGGAATGTGTTCCCTGACCATTTAATGTATATTCCTAGTATTGGGAACCAGATCCACTAATCAAGGGATATTGGTGGGGAAAGCTTCCTCTTTTCATGGGGAATAATTCCTAATCATTTTGTATGAGTACCAAGTCCAATTTGCCTCTAAGGATATAATTTTATTAGTCTTCTTGTGGAGAGAACTCGTATTTTTGAAGCTCCATTGTATTTTCTTGTAGGAATGTAATTGTATTGATGAAAATAATGAAGATTGGTGTCGTGTTCAGCTTCTAAATATTGTTCTCCTCCATGGGAATCTGATTTTCCTTGAGCTTGGCCATCCCAGGAGCCTTGGATCTCTTTTGTATCATTTTTTTTCTTCTTGTCACTTCTTATTCACATGCATCTCTTGTTTTTGTTTCTTTCCATTTCTACATTTAGTATTAATGATTTCTTGTTATAGAATTGGGTTAAATGGTTGATGTAAGTTCTTTTGCAGGATAACAAGCATCATTCCATCCTTGGAAAATATTTGGAATATCATACTAATCATTGAGCTACTTGGATTTGTCTTCTTATTCCCAAATCTAGATTTCTAGAACTCCTTTAGGGAAAATAACAACAAATTTCTACTATTTTTAGAACATCCTAATGAGCTTCAATCAAGTTGGTTCCAATTGCATTAGATCATAAAAACATTCTATTTAATAAAAAAATTTACCTCATTTCATTTTCACTTTATTAGGTTAGGTATTTGATAGATTTACTAGCTCACTAGTTCTCAAATTTCGGATTTTTAGACTAGTAATTTTCCGTTATTTAATAAATCTTTTTCATGTATAGATGAATTTGTGGATAGATGTAGACAATAATGTGTGTTGTTGTAGGAGATTCTAAATTGTAGGTATACCTCATCTCATTTGCCTCATCCAAGCATCATCTACCCATTTCGCCAAAATCCACTAAAATCTCAATCCTAATTCTTGTTTTATAAGCAAAAATTGCCATTTACATTGAGAAAATCTACCCATCTTGAAGCCCTTGCTTGAGTTCTAGTCGGTGTCCACCACCTCCATGCCTTATTCTTCCATTATCAACATTTTCCAAGCTTTATTCCACCTTCTAGACCACTTCCTAAGCTTTCAGACTATTTTTTATAATAAAACAAGGGATCTTGTAGACATCCTGTAGGAACTAGTACATCCTGCAGACATTCTATAGGAAATCCTGTAGCGGCCTATTTTGAGCCCAAATTGAGAAAAATAATCATTTAAGTTAGGATTAGGCCTCTACTTCATGTCCAAGCCATCAAAACCTTTGTACCTCGCTTTCTCCACACCTGTCTACCGTGCCAAAGAACAAGGAAAGATTAGCATTTGCATTTATAAAATGAAAAGATAAAGAAAAACTATTATTTTTTATTTCTTAATTAACACATACATGCAACAGCTAATACTCCCTATATCATATTCCATGCTAAGTTAGTTTAAATCATCACATGTGATAAATAAGGTTGAGTTAGGTTTCTTTTACATTTAGTTCATAATCTTTATGCAATTAGAATATGTTTCTTTCCTTATACTTCATTTCTTGCAATAGGTAAGGGTTTCCATTTCGAGTAGTTCATTTTCTGAATTATTTTAGGATTTGATTTTAGTACATGCACTCCATTACATCATGACATCAAAGGAAGGACAAATTGTATGTTGCACATATAGTGTTGATACCTCTTAAGTTTGTACGAACCCTGGGTTGATGATTAAAGTCGGTAGCCTTAGGAGTTGCAGCATTCTTGATGCAATATCGAGGCTCATCACTTTTTGGCGCCATTGTCAGGGAGGTGCCAAAATATGCATTATTTTCTTCCCTAGTTGATTCATTTATTTTTTACTTTTTCCAAAAACAAAAAATAATTGCATTAGGCATATTTAATTCCAAAACTAGAAAAGTGCATTGCATTAGTGTTTTCATTCAATCATAAAAACAAAAAAAACATCCAACGCCAACCCATCCCCTCCCATTTGATCACATGGTGCAGTAAGAGCCATATCACCATCCATTTTTGCAGGTAGAAGAAGAAGAGATGGCAAATAATGTAGAAGAAATGGATGGAGAAGATAACAATGACGAATATCCTCTCAAATTCCCCATTAAAGATACTAATGTTAGTGTGCACATAAAGAACATTCCTCCCTATTTTCTTCCAAAAATTCATGGTCTAAGGTCATTGGATCTGGAAACCTTTCTCTTTTAATTTGAAATTATTTGTAGATCTTATGGTTACTTGTTAAACACTCAAAAATTGAGATTGTTTCTGGCAACATTAAAGGATAGAGCACTTAAATGGTTCATGAGTTTAGGGACTAATTCAATAAGATCATGGAATGAGATGCAAAAGATATTTCTAGAAAAATATAAAGATCATGATATTAAAGAAGAAATATTTAGAGTGAATTAAAGAGAAGATGAGAGTCTAGATGATCTGATAGAGAGGTTCATGTATAATGTTAATAGGGAAAAACTACATCATTTAGGATCTGATACAATAAAATCCCTCTTACTTAGAACAATTAGGGAAAGTGGTTTGATCTCCTTGATCTCATGAGTAGAGGTGATGTATACCACCTATCATTTGAAGAAATTTGTGAAACATGCAAACACATATCAAGAGGAGGGAAAGAGTAAGTAAATCAACATCAAAATCGGTAAGTCAAACTAAACTTGGAAATTTGCTTGATAACTTTAAAATAGAAATTCTTAGCAATCCAAGTAAACAAGTAGAAATGTTAAGAATTCAAAATGAGAAAAAAAAAAGATTCTAATATTTGTGTCATCCATGCAGAATCACATGATGTTAAATATTTCCCCTCATTACCAAGGTTGAAGGAAGTTTACTAAGAGGACAATGGAGCAAGTCAATTTCCAATACATCTATGTTATGTAGCTCCAAGAGTGTCATGTGAGCCTATTCAATCTAATATGATACAAGAACCTAATTCACAATTTCAAGCTTATGCACATCCATCTCAAAATAATTGGATCACACCCTTTCCTTTGTAATATTAGCCATCTCAACCCCAAAACCAATCTTGGTAACAAGGTTGGCAAGGAACTTATGAGAGCCATCCACAATATCCTCAATATCCTCCATACACAACTCCATGTTATCCCTACTATTCACCTCCACCACAACCACAACCCAAACCACATCCATCTAAAATATCCACACCCACTCAACTACTTGTACCACCATTTTCAAACCCACACATTGAGGTAGATAAACCCGCTTACAATGCGGAGGTATAACACTTCCAAACATCTCATCTTGAACTCAATGGTATTCACCACAGTTCATGAAGAGTATTGCAAAAAACATATTATCTTAATATCATTGAAGGACCACATCCTGAAGAAGAAGATCCAAATGAGAATACCAAAGGATCATGGGCTGTTTGATGAAGAGAAGACAACAAAATCAGAGATCAAGAAATATCCCTCATGGTTATCATCAAATCCTCCATGTATTCAAGAGAACAATCAGTAAAAGGAGGAAGATTTGAAGGTCATGGTGGAAGAAGACATGAAGAATGATCCAGGTAAGAAATCAAACCAAGGGCATGAAATTTATATTGAGGTTTGGTTCTAGACAGTCACTAAGTTGCAGCGACACTCTCATCTTCAAATCTGTTGGATATCATCAAATTCAAATCATTTGGTCTCTAAAATCCAGGTACATGTCAAATCATATATTGCAAGCTTACACATCAGTTTTTCTGTCATATTGATGTGCACATGGCTCCATTGGAATTATTCTTATATTTGAAATTTATTTTGTTTTTTAATTATCTTAGGTGAAAACCTCCTTTGAGGCCCCTGAGATTGGTTCATTGATTGAAAACCTCCATGAGGCGATCAATGAGTTGTAAAAAAAGAAAAAAGAGGAAAAAATAAAAGATCCTAGGTGAAAACCTCCTTTGAGGCGCCCAGGTAGACCAAATAGTTGAAAACCTCCATGAGGCGGCTATTAGGCCTAAAAAAAAATAAAAAAAAACTCTCCATGTATCTCTCTGATGAATGCATGTACTCTCGAACATCTGCAAGCAAGAAAAACAAGTTGGTACCAGAAAAGAAAAAATTAGGTCAAACCTAGTCAAAAGTAGTCAAATATTGACTTTCTGCTCCTTTGCTCAAATGCTCCAACATGGCCAAGGCCATGCCAATCCATCACCCTCATATATTTCCACAATCCACTCATTGTTCCCAAGTTTCTACCACTCATTTTCCTTGTCCTGAATTACTACAGGATTTCTACAGGAAACAGAAATACATAGAGCAGAAAAATATTTTTTCCATGTCTTTCAAATCATGCATCCATTTGCCAAACTGTTTCAGGGGGAGATGCATATGGATTATGGTAACATGCTCAAGAATTTTCAGCAAATTCTAGTGCACGGTTTCCAATAAATCAACCTCCATCACCTTCAACCATTTTTAGTTTTTATCGAGATTCGTGCATCTATTGGCCAAGATTGTTTTATGGGTAGGTGCATAATGATGATGGAAACATGCTTAAAAAGTTTCAGGTCAAGCCATTCTATCATTTAGGATATATGAAAAAAACAAGTTTGCAACAAGAGGTTCTCCTGAATTACCACAGGATCTCTTCATGAAGGCTGAAAAGAAGCTACAAGAGGCAATATCATGGAGAAATAAGTCAAAAGGTCATCTATTCTTTATGGAAGTTTGATATAGCTCACCCATCACCACTTTCATCACTGATCCAACCCATCTAACCAAAATCCATCTTCAAATTCCACTTTGCCTTACCTAAAAAAAAAAAACACCTCTGGGTGAAAAGCTTTTTTAAGGCGCCCAGGGAAGGAAGCCATGATGAAAACCTCTTTTGAGGCAACCTGGTTGTCTTTCAAAAAAAAAAACAAAAAAATAATGGCAGAGACCTCAAACCTGCCCACTCATAACAATTCTGGTTTTGAAGGTTTGCAAGAAGATAATAAACACAGAGATCAAAGGGAAGAAAGTCATAAAAAGTCCCATGTTTTTCTTCATCCATTTCATCTCATCCATAATTCCCATGTTCCTTCATCCATACTCATCTCTAGCAAAAGAAAAATTCCAATTTCAGGCAATTTTGTGCTTTCTACAAGATTTCTTGGAATAATTATAAGAGTTTCCTATAGTAATACAAGAAGTCCTGAAAATTTATAGGAAAGGCAATTCGATGGAAAAATTTTGATGCATGCTTGTTTGGAGATAGGAAAAAAGTACATTGACTTCACCACATCTCAGCCAACACCCATCATGACCATGTCACTCTATGGCTATACCTTCCACTCATTCCAATACCTATTTACCCTCCAACAAAGAAAAGACACAAAAATTAAAAAAAAATGGCAACTACAGGACTTCTTGTAGCTGTACTATAGGAAAACATGTAGAAGCCTATTTTCAAGCAATAGTAGGCTTCAAGCCTAACTTTCAACACCATGACTGAAAGAGGAGAAGCATAATTACAGGCACAATGAAACTCCTCTAGAGCTCAACAGCAACAGAGGAAGCCAACACCTACACATCAACAAGAAGACAACCCATCAGCGAAATAGGATCAACAAAAAAGAAAAAAGGAGTCAAAAAGATGTACCTAAGTCATGAGCAGCACAACAACATCAACTCAAGAGCAGCATGCATGTCTCTCCAACAACCATAAAGTAGGTACAGGTATGAAATATTCTTGACTTATTCACTTGAGCATATTATAGTTAGAAATTTGTTGTCAATGCATGAGAGATGATGTTTTATAAGCTAAGGATGGGTCAATAGTCTCAACTTCCTTCAACTAGTTAATTATAGCTCACTCCTTCACTCATGCAATGTTGAAAAGTCAAATTTATGAAGGGTGATGATTTCAAGGAATGAGGACAACAATTAGAAAAAGATTTTTGCAAAGGCCAAGTCACCACAACAGTCCAAGCCCTCCATCCACTTCATATTCATTATATATCCGTCATTCATCCAACCCATTTCATAATTTCAAGAACAAACCCTACACTATGTCTCACCCTGAAAATTATTTAAAAAAAGCAAACAGAGCATCCTCTCCATTTTCAGAAACCCACATCATTTCTCATCACTCCCATATAGTTAGAAGACTCTGAAGAAAGAAGGAATGACTGATACAGGAAGGCAGAATGTTGCTACAAGAAGGAAGAAAAGAAAAAATTGTGCTAAAAACCAAGAAAAAGAAGTGCCTAAGAGAGACCTAATCAAAACAGAAAACTCCAAGGCTATTAGGCAATCATCTAGGCCAAAAAAGAAAAGAAGGCAAGCTAATGTTCTCAAGAAAAAATGATTTTTCTTTGCACAAATATGTTTTTGAGCTTGTCCTTGCAGAAATTAAGGCCAAGATTCATAATGCACAAGAGAGAGGCCAATAGGGCGATGAATGAGGCGCAATGAGGTCACTAGGTTGCTCATAGGATGAGCAACACTTTCAGTAGGGGGTATGACAAGCCTCCAAATTAGACATAAATTAAGGCCCATGTCTCTAAATTAAACATAAATTAAGGCCCATCTGACTATCCTTCAGCACATTAAACCTCTATTTTTGCATTAGATAATATATTTTTAACTTTAATATATTCATTAGGAAGATTTATGAATAATTGCATATTTGCACCTAATGTTATTTATTTTTGTCAAATATTATGAGAATATTGGGAAGATTATGAAGATTTGGAGGAGGAGATAATTTAGGGACTTACTCCCTACTATAGGAGGATCAATATTAATTAATAAATCAACAAGATATTATGGAATTATGCCACTAATTGTGGAACTCCAATGATTGAGAAAATCTAGGAATGTGTTCCCTGCCATTTAATACAGATTCCTAGTAATGGGAACCGGATCCACTAACCAAAATATTTTGGTGGGGAAAGCTTCCTACTATCATGGGGAATGATTCCTAATCATTTTTTATAACTACCAAGTTGAATTTTCTTCTAAGGATTGATTTTTATTAGTCTTTTTGTGGAGATAACTCGTATTTTTTAAGCTTCATTATATTTTCTTGTAGGGATGTAATTGTATTGATGAAAATAATGAAGATTGGTGTCATGTTCAACTTCTAAATCTTGTTCTATGCCATAGGACTTGAGTTTACTTGGGCTTGGCCATTCTAGGAGCCTTAGAGCCCTTTTGTATCATTCGTTTTTCTTCTTGTCACTTCTTATTCACATGCATATCTTTTTTTTGTTTCTTTCTATTTCTGCATTTAGTATTAATGATTTCTTGTTTTAGGATTGGGTTAAATGGTTGATGTAAGTTATTTTTCAGGATCAAAAGCATCATTCCATCCTTGGAAAATATTTTTAAGGTAATACTAATCATTGAGCTACTTGGATTAGTCTTCTTATTTCCAAATCTAGATTTCTGGAACTCCTTTGTAGCAAATAGCAGCAAATTTATGCTATTTTTTAGATCATGCTAACGAGCTTCAATCAAGTTGGCTCCACATGAATTAGATCACAAAAAAATTCTATTTAATAACAAAGTTTACCCCATTACATTTTCACTTGATTAGGTTAGGCATTGGATAGATTTACTAACTCATTAGTTCTCGAATTTCTGATTTTTAGACTAGTAATTTTCTGTTATTTAATAAAGTTTTCCGATGTATAGATGAATTTTTGGATGGATGCAGACAATAATGTGTGTTGTTGTAGCATCTTCTACATTGTAGGGAGACCTCATCTCATTCACCTCATCCAAGAATTATCCACTCATGTCTCCAAAATCCACTAAAATCTCAATCTAAATTCTTGTTTTATATGCAAAAATTACCATTTCCATTAAGAAAATCTACCGATCTTGAAGCCCTCACCTTTATGCCTTATTATTCCATTATCCACCTTTCTCAAGCTCCATTCCACCTTCTAGACCACTTCCTAAGCTTTCAGCCTATTTTTTGTAATAAAATAGGGGATCTTATAGACAACCTGTAGGAACTAGTACATCATGTAGGAAATCTTGTAGGAGCATGTTTTGAGCTTGAATTGAGAAAAATCATCATTTAAGCTAAGATTAGGCCTCTATTTAACCTCCAATCCATCAAAACTATTGTAGCCCTCTTCCTCCACACATGTCTCCCCTTGATCTAATAATGAGATCTTAGATTAATATTAAGGTATTACAGACTCATGTGTAGGATTAGCCTATATTACTTAGTGCAATGGATTGAAAAGATTGTGAATAATATAGACAATGAGAAGTTAGAGAAACATAATAGACACACACACATAACACAAAAAATAATCAAGGAGTTCACCTAAAACTCTTGGGCTATGTCTCTTGGTCTAGCTTTCAGTGGTGGCTTTTCTATTATGTCCTCAAGAGCAGAGTTTTTACAAATGTGAGCTCAAATTGAGTCTCAACACAACAGGAACAAACAACAAGGTTTTTCTTGAATCCCTCAAGTCTTTCTGAGTACACAGACTCTCCCTTACACTCTTTGTCTCTATTTTTTCTCTGTCTTAGCACTGCCTGCCCCTGTCTCTATCATTCAGTGGCTTTTAAGCCAAGCAGCGCTTGTCTGTTCGTTTTCCCTTTCGGGATCTCTGGCTCCCAGCCTCTGTTCGCTCAAATTCCCTCTGAGCATTAAAAAATCATAGTTAAACATCTTCAGGGATGGTGGCCACTTCTTTTGTAATGGAAGGGACCATTTGTGTGTTAAAATCCCAAAACAGTTGTTTCTCTGTTTACACAGAGAAATACACAGAAACACTGAAAAATCCTCCTAAACACCTCTTATCAGACTTCAAATAATATTAATTTCGCCTTATAATCCTATCAGGTCCACCTTTGCGTCGGTATCGCATGCCCACTGTTGATCTGTGTGATCTTTGATCCAACGGTTGATATTCATTTTAGGTGGCTCAAGCGTACAAAGATTACCTACCTAAAAAGGGGGTTTTCTCAAGCCACGTGTCAGCCAGTGGATGGGATCAGGCGGAGCCTGTCCAATACCACTTACCACTTGAGGCCCACCCAAAATCCTGCTCATTACGGAACTCAAATAAGATAAAACTGCATGTATAATCCTTTTGAATCTGTTTTATCGCTCCGGGTGAATTTCCTTTGTATTTCGTTTATTTAACGAAAATGCGAAAATACATAGAAAAACCTTTTTTACTGGAACTCAAAATATATATATATTCACATTCATAAAACCTGTCAGGTTTGGTCCTTTGTATTGCTACGATGTGACATTGCAATACAATATATTGCATGGTCTTCGGGCCCCTGGTAGGTCTTCCCTTGTGTTTTAGCGATGCGATATTGCAATGTAATCTAGGTCATTGATCTGTGTGCTTGATCACCGGTCCTTGTTAAATCACCCTGACCGCTATCATGATTTCCATAGGGATGCCTCCGATGTACTCTGCTAGTCACCTTCGATTGCGATATGCCGATTAGATCTGGACCGTTGATCATCCAGATCCGACGACTCTTGTGCGATGTTGCTTAAGCCTTCGATAGACTCTGTTTTCTCCTTTTCTTCATTTTTTTCCCCTCTGATAGTGTTTACCGCCATTCTTGAATGTTATCCTTTGCGATAGTGTTTAAGTATATGAAGACTTAGAGGTTTTTAGGATCCATTTTGGATCACGCCTTCCCACTAACAAGCTTTTGGACCACCAAAAGTTAGTTTTTAAGCTTCGATCAAGTGAGGATACAACTTCCTCACTTTTCCAATCTCTATCGATCGTGCACTACTTGGTTTTGAACCTTTGAGTCCGATTCTAAAGTACTCAACATCCCCTCTACGCGTAGTTCTCACCTTCCTATCCAGAACTGTGTCTTCCTGCAACTCATTGAGATATTCAGGAAACAGATCATTAATAGAAGGCAATTGAATTTGATCTTCGGGATCTTCAATCAATGAAGATTCATACAGCCTCAAGTTCTCTACATTAACGACTGAATAGATATGCATATAAGCTGGCAAATCAAGGCGAAAAGCGTTTTCACCAATTTTCTTAAGCATCTTGAAAGGCCCATACCTTATCAGCGTTAGCTTCTTAACTTCACCTTGCATTCTGTCTTTTCTGATGTATAGCTAGACTTGATCACCAACTTGGAAGCTATGCTCAATTAGATGCTTGTCATGCCTTAGCCTTATACTTGGCCTAGCTTCTTTCCAGTTGTTCTTGCACTGCCTGGTGAATTTCATGGATTTGTTCAATGAACTTGGTTGCTTTGTCCACATCACTTTGTCCATCAACTACTATGTCTTTACCAAAGACAAAATCCAAGGGAGAATTTGGTATAAAACCAAAACAAGTATCAAAAGGAGATCTCTGAGTAGAAGAGTGCTTGGCATGGTTGTAAGCATGTTGCACATAACACAAATGTTCATCCCAAAGCTTGGGATGCTTGCTGCAATAGCCTTTGAGCAACTGGATCACTATCATGTTGACCACCTCTGTTTGACGATCTGTTTGTGGATGAAATGTTGTGCTCTTCTTCAATCTGGTGTCCATCAACTCCCATAGACTTGACCAAAACTTCCCATCAAATCAAGAATCTTGATCAGACACAATAGAAGTGGGTAACCCAAAATGACCCATACATGCTGAAAGAACAACTTCACTGTTTGTTCAGCTGTAACCTACTTGTTACAAAGTATCAAAATACACATTTTGCTGAACCTATCCACAATAACATACAAATAATCATGACCTTTTCTAGACTTTGGCAACCCCCCAACAAAGTCCATGGAAACACTTTCCCAAGGATGAGAAGGAATTGGAAGTGGGGTGTAAAAGCCTAATTTTCTATTACTGGGCTTGATTTTAGCACACATAGTACACCTTTTAATATATCTAGAAATTGTTTCATGCATTCTTGGCCAATAACAGAACCTTTGCAACTGTGCAACTCTTTTACTTACACCAAAATGACCTGATATAAGAGAAGTATGTGCTTCTCGGATTATGTTAACTCTTTCAGTTTGTGGAATGCATAAATTTCCCAAATGATACAAGAGTTGGTCCTTAACATAATAATCCAAGTCTTCTACTTGTTTGCCATGACTTAAAGTTGCATATACATCTTTAGAATCTACATCTTGAGCATATTGTTCAATGTAGCTTTCATGCATTACTGAGTTATGCTTAAGTATAATAGTTGCATTTTTTATTGGTCTTGATAGCATATCTGCAACCTTATTGTGTATGCCTTTCTTATATGTGATGACAAGATGAAATTGCTGTAGGAAACCCATCCACCTATAATGTCTTGATTGCTACAATTTATTTTGTGACTGTAAATATTGAAGTGGTTGATGATCTGTATGTATAATTGTTTCTCTGCCCATTAGGTAATGTTTCCACTTTTCACACTTTGCACTAATGCATACAACTCTTTATCATATGTGGGATAATTAACTACTGCAAAAGTAAATGTCTCAGAATGATAGCATATGGGTTAACCGTGTTGCATCAACACTGCTCCCATGGCATAATCACTTGCATCTATTTCAATCTCAAATGGTCGTTGAAGATCTGGCAATGCTAGTACTGGTGTTGTACTAACTTTTTCTTTTAAGGTGTTGAAGGCTTTCTGCTATTTTTCTCCCCACTGAAACACCTTTTTCAATCCTGTTAAAGCATGTAAGGGAGCTGCAATCAAGGAAAGTTAGCAATAAACTTTCTCCAATATTGTTCTACCCCTAGGAAACTCCTAACATCTGTAGTAGATTTGGGCTTAGGCCAGTGCAAAATGACTTCAACCTTAGGGATCTATCTTCAATTCACCACCCCCTACAATATGACCCAAATAATTTAAAAATGTTTTACCAAATTCACATTTTGATAACTTCATGTAGATATTTTCTCTTTTCAAAACATCTAAAGTCTGCTTTACATGCTTCAAATGTTCTTCCCATGTTTTACTAAAAACACGAATGTCATCTAAATATATAATTACAAAATCATCAATAAAAGGTCTAAGTACATCATTCCTAACTCTCATGAAAGTGGTAGGTGTTGAGGCAAAGTGATTCCCTATCATTTAATTGTCAACCCAGGGGTTTTGTAAAACTTGTGAAGCATGAATGCACTATATATGCTAGAAATTAACTTTCAATTTAGATCAATCTAACTATGAAACCAAATAATAAAAAACCAAATTCACCTATTATAATTCAACAATCAACTCAAAATAAATTATAATGTAATTATAGTACAATGCGTGGAATTGAAATCTTAATCTTTAAATCTTGCAGGAATTGAAAAGCACACCACTCTTTCATAAATGAAAGAAAAAACAATTGTTCTTAACCTCTCACACAGGAAAATATATGAAAGAAATAAATCTCAATCTATGAAAGCAATAAATCTAAGTCTATGAAAAACAATAAATCTCACACATTGTTGGTGGCCAATCCAAAATCATGAGATATGGCAAGTTGAGAGGCTCCAAATGCAAGCATAACCAAATCAAAGTGAACATCACTCATGAGCATGGTGCCAAATCCAAATTCTATATTCAAAACATGAGCATTTCCCCAACTTTACACATGCCTTCAAAGGAAAAGGCTCTCCTATTTATACAAAAACATAAGAAGTTGCCCTATTTAATGAGGATCCACTAAAACCTCATATAGTTACAACCAAATAGCTCATAATGAGACACATATCCCCTAGGTGTCTCATAGAGTTCTAATCCAAATAAGAAATGATGAGACACCTTATGGAGTTACAATCTAAATAGGACATGTATCCTTCTTTGACCTTTTATACAAATCTCCTTTGAAGGGAATTCGAATTTGAGCATTGGAGGCCACATAAGGGTGTCTTGGAAGCTTCCAAATAACCTACACATGTCATGAAACTCAAGCCACATATATAGACACATGAAACCATGTTAATTTATTAGTTTCTAATCATAAATTCACTTTAAACACATAAAATAAATAACTTTGGTAAATAAGGATCCTAACCCATATATTTATGAAAATGGTGGCTAATGAAAGGTTATGTCGTTATGGAGATGTGACATGTGAGTGAAATGGTGGCGATAAAGGTGAAAATGGATATCATTTTGAAGACATTTTGGAGGCCCAACATACCCCCCAACTAGAGAAATTGCATGCCCTCATGCAAATATTGCATTAATTCCTTTGATTTGCTTGCAACGTCTTTGCTTTTAAATGAGCTTGGCTTATATCATATGTCCTGGAACTTTACATTTGACAATTTTATTTATTTTTGCAAAGTATTCCTTGTCATATATTGAATTGCAACATGTTTGGTTGGTTCTTGTGTTTCAATACCTTGTTTCTTTTTGTTGCAACAAGATTCATTGAACACATTTAAGAATGCATCTTTAAAATCAGCCATATAGTGTGCTCTTAATTTAGACATTATTTGTAAATCATATAACTTTTTGAACAATAATGCTATCATAATTGATTAGGACAAGTATGCTAGGATGAAATGAAAATGGATGATGGTGTATGCTATATGAATATGAAATGATGTCCCTTTCCACCAGCTAAAGATATGACAATGTGAAAGAGGAAGTGAGGAATTTCCCAAAGTTACAATTTTAGTATTTTAAAGAATTGCATAACTAAAAATTATAAAACCACATACCTTCACTTACCTTCAATGTGCATGATTTATGGGAATTGAAGAGTGTGGTTGCTTCTGGATCATGTAATGAAATGTAGAATTCATTTGCTTCTTGGTTGCATAAATGGTGGATGAAATTGTGAAGTGGATTATTTATTTTTACTGCTAAATCTATTGTATCTGCTACAAAACACTGAAATGATATAGTCTTCAATTGCTATTAAACAAATGGTACAACTCTAGTCATGCGAATAAATGTGTTGGTGTCGAGCATGAAGAGAGCTCATTGGATTACCAACCATTGATGAATGTCATTAACCAATGTGAGGCAAACTCGCCATTAATGTCAACGAGTGCCAAGGTACCTAAATACATCTTGTGAAGGGCGAATAAATGAGCTGATGTCGAGCCACTTGCAAGATCCAATGATTAAGGGACATTGATGTATTCCCATGATTATTAGCGAGAGAGCTTGCCATTAAGGCATACAAGCCTCAAGGTACTAATGAGGATTTTAGCTTTGGACCTAAATAATGTGTTGATGTCGATAGGCCAAGGCTTGTTAGAAGGAAGGCCTTAAGGAATCCTCCATCATCTAACACAAGTATGAAACAATGATTTCGAAGGACTATGAATAGAAAATTTTGCATTGGATCAAGGTTTATTTAACGGAAAGGAAAATGACAAGTGAATGGAAAGTAAAAGGACAAATCAGTATGTAAGCGAGCTAAATGTCTTTATGAAAATGGGTTATGAGTTAGTGAAAGCAAGGCAGGAAAATATAGTTTCTATGAAAAAATGAGCAGTGAATGAAAATGAGATGATAATTTTATTGAGACTAAGTGAAATGCAATGTGACTGCAAAGGAAATAAGATGAAGGTTTTATTGACTAAAGGAGTATGGATGCAATGGAAACACTAGCATCTGAAAGGCTTGCAACTGTTGGATCTAATATGCATTAGCATGTGTTCATGTATTGATGTTTCATCTCTATTGTTGCTTTGATCATTTTCTTGTGAAATAAATGTGGTCTTTGAGAGACACTATTTGATTATGGTCATCTGTATTTCCTCCTGGAACCTGCAAAAAACTAGTACTTCTTCTCCAATGGACTGTAAAGATATCAAAATAGAGAGGTGATCAACTTTTCTGTTAATGACATTTACATAAAAAATAAGAATCGGTACTATTAAACAAGTTCATAAAAGAAAAGAAAGAAATTTTATACCTGTGTTGAAAGTAGTGCCTCAAGTTACCTGTTGCTTCTTTTCAGCAATTTTTTTC
This sequence comes from Pinus taeda, assembly GCA_000404065.3. NCBI lineage: Eukaryota > Viridiplantae > Streptophyta > Pinopsida > Pinales > Pinaceae > Pinus > Pinus taeda. Next base: position 28,958 of record APFE030166083.1, read on the forward strand.
ATTATTTACTATTTCAAAATCTAATAATAGCTTCCTCATTTTGTAGATCTTGTCGATATCTTTCTATCGACACTTGAATCATCAAATTCTGATGTCGTATGAGAAAGTTAGATTGTTTTGAAATTTTTATGAAATAGTAAAAATTGTCATGTAAAATGTGGCATAAGAACATGATGCTATAGTGAAATATGATATAAGCATATGAAATAGCATGTTGATCATGAATTTCTAGTTAGAATGCATTGTTTGACAAATAAATCAAAGAGCAAGAAACAATGTTGTGGTTTATTGGAGCCAAAATCCAGTGATAATTGCAACGCTTCTTACAAAAAAATTAGCAATTTTTTTTTAATTAATTTTTTAAATTTTCTTTATCAAAAAGATACTATAATAAAGAAAATGATTTTTTTTTAATTTTCTTTATCAAAAAGAAATTATAATAAAGAAAATGTTTTTTTTTTTAATCATGATACACATAGGGAATGAGACACATGTGTCTAAAATCAACTTTATTAAATTAGATTGGACTCTTAGACCTCATGCCATGTGGAGCAGAGTTTGTTATTCACTTGGATTCTTTTAAAATCAAATTTATTAAATCTAATTGGACTCTTAGACCATATGCCATGTGGAGCAAAGTTTGTTATTCACTTGGATTTTTTTTCTTTCAACTTGCCATGTTAAAACAATTCAAAACAAATCATTTTTCTAGGTTATTATATTCATCTCATTCCCGAAAAAATCCATGCCCCAATTTTTCTAGATTCTCCCTGGTTTGCTCAGAAAATTCGTTTTAAAATCGGTTGTCAAGACAGTTTACATTTTGTGGCAAATACGTTTTCTGCAAAAATCAATTTCATATTTGTCCTAAACGGTTGCAAAATTCAGGAAACCATTTTTAGATTACCTAATTGCCCCCATTCTAGAGAAAACCCATTTCTTAGATTTTGCTAATTCACCCTGGTTTATTTATAAAATTTGTTTTAAAACCGGGTGTCTATGCTGCTACGTTTTCTAGAAATGTTCTCATGGTTTTTGATTTGCAGGTTTCGAAGGTTGGGCTTGTGGCTGCATGTATGTTTTCTAGCAAAGGAAAATAGAAGATATAACTCTTGCATTATAGAAGTAATTATTTTTGCACATGAATTTGCAAGTCTTACAGTAGCTAAATAATTTTTATGATATACTAACAAAAAAAATTATTTTTCTAATCCTTTAGGCCACACGAAGTGCAAAAGGAGAGCATACTTGAGAGATTTATTTTGTTAGCATAGTCAAGATTTTATCAATCGATTCTTCTATAAATTTTGCAAAAATAAAATGAAAAGGCTTGATCTCATACCTTAAATTATCATTCATGATCTTCACTTGCACTCATTGTTCTCAACCATTTGTTTTATTGCAAATTTTCATACAAAGGGTTAGTAGATCGGTAGTTCTTACTGTGCCAAAAAAACATCAAATTTATCCTAAAAACTATAAAAAATTATTTTTAATTTTCCTATCTATCTAAAAAATA